>JACEEZ010022433.1:40000-75000 GCA_016584305.1 Chionoecetes opilio | reverse complement strand
ATATATAGACATATTCTATACTAGATATATATACTATATATACATATATAATATAATATATACTATATATATTATATATCGACCTCTTTATCTCTATATATATACTATACATATATATCTATATATATATACATATATATAGACTATCTATATCTATACACATATATATATATATATACTATATATACCTATATAATATCGAATATATATAAAAAAATAGCATATATATAATATTATATCTATTATATATATATATATCTATATATATCTTGTATTACATCATATATATATATATACCTACATATATATCTAATATAATATATATACTATATCATATATATATATATAGATATATACATATATATATATATGTATATCTAATTATATAGTATAATATATATCATTATCTATATATATATATATATATCTATCTCTATATAATATCATATATATATATATCTATAAATTCTCTTATATATATATCTATATATATAGATATATGATATATAATAATTATATATATATATAGGAATATGTATATATAATATCTATATCTTATTATATATATATATATAATATATATATCTATCTCGATCATATATATTATATATAATATATTATTATATATATATATATATATATATAATATATATATATATATAATTATATATCTATATATATATATATATCCTATATATATATACTATATATATATATGTATAATATATATATATATGCCACTCAGTATGAAGCGCATTACCTCCGGCCGCATATTTCATCAATTGGTTGCCATGGCTACACTTGTCAATAAATTCATCCAAAATTAAATCAGTCCTTCCTTATACCCAAATAGACTTGGTATACTGAGTTTTGGTCCAAATCTTTCGTAACTTTTTCGAGAAATCCTGTACAACTAACACACAGACAGACAACAGACAAGACAGACAGACAGACAGACAGACAGACCAGTACAGATCGGGGGAAAACATACCTCTCCAAACTTCGTTGGCGGAGGTTAAATAATGATATAACAATACAAGTCGCACGGAGTTAGTGAAACTGACAACTGCGTCACGCAGAGTTTTCCAGCCACACTTTCTTCTGCAGTACAGACTTTTTTCGCTCAACCCTAGCGGAGCAATCTTCATATAAAGCGAAAGGTGAGCTTCAAGTGAAATCTTGACAGTTCTTCCTTTTTCTATCTTGCTCACGCCGCAGGGCCGGATTATCCTATAGGCTATTAATAGTTCTGCAGCCTAGGGCCCCTCAAGCTTGGGGGTGGCCCCAAACCTGGGGTCCCTGCTAAAAGATTTCATAATATAATTTTTTTTTTTGAGAATTATATTTACATTTCTGAATAATTCCATTTGTTATATCTTAAAATAAAATTAAAATAATTTGAGATAAAGGGAGGCCCCTGTTCTTGAGGCCCTTTATTTGAGATAAAGGTCCTCTGTTTTGCAGGCCTTTATTTGAGATAAAGGGCCCCTTTTTGGGAACCTATCTTTTTTTTTTGTAAATCATGGGCCCCAGTCCCTGTTTGTTTTATCATCGTGCTAAAACCAGTAAAAACTTATTTGTGAATTTAGCGTATTATTGTTTTTTTCACTCACTTATTTTGCTATACATGTAAAAAAAATTCGGTGGCGGGGCGCGTTGCTCCGTCTGAGGGTGGCCACAATTTAATTATCCTAGGGGCCCCAAAAAGGTCCTAATCCGGCCCTGCTCACGCCCCCCTAGGTAATTACCCACGCCCCCCAAGGGGGCGTCCCCCCCAATGTTTAAAAGCCTGTGTTTAGAGCGTGACTTAATTTAGTGGTTAAATGGTGTCTTGGCTTCCGCCTTGCGTGCATCTCGCTTTCAGCTAATGTCACAGGGGGCCAGCCGAGTGTGAAACTGGGGCAGGAATACCAGAAGTCTCCCCGGCCAGTCCACAGCTTCCCCACCGTGAGCCTCACAGCGCCTCCCCTCGTGGCGACACTGTTAACTGGAACGCATTTGCGGCTGCCCAGCCAGCTGATAGTCAGCAAGGGCTCTCGGAGCAGCAGGTGGCTGGAGATATGGCTTGCCTTTTGGCATCTACAGCCCGGCTCTGGTCCCACTGCCTTGCTTGTAAACCTTGACTGAGCTAAGGCTTTGCGAGACAAACTTAAGAAGAACTGTTGGTGGCAAGAACCCACTTTATGTCAAGCTCGTGATCTCCAGCTATTACACTGCGGGAAGAACTTAGAGCCAACATATATGATTAATGGATAAGGTTTGGACCTCACACCGTCAACCAAAACCCAAACACACAACCCCATCGCCTCGCTCAAAAGGGAACGGTGAACTGTTCCAAGAAAATATCTCGGCCGTAAAGCGGGCTTCGAAACGGGCAGTATGTGCCATTAGTGGTGTGTGTGTGTGTGTTGTGTGTGTTGTGTGTGATGTGTGTGTGTGTGTGGTGTGTGTGTGTGTGTGTGTGTGTGTGTTGTGTGTGTGGTGGTGTGTGCGTGTGTATTGTATTCTACTTTGAAAACCATAGTATATACGTTAATATTGTTACTCGAACTTAAAAGGTTAAATTAAATGGCTCGGGTATCGGCAGTGTCCTCCCTGTGCCGAGGCCCGTGGGCTGGGCCGCGCTCCCAGGCCCTCGCCGCGCTGGTGTCGGCCCATCACCGCGCGGCACACGGCACACCTTTTTGCCTCAGATGCTGCTAGCGAATGTTACTAAAGGATCTATCTGCTATGACAATGTGCTATCAAGACTTCATACCGGCTGTAGCAGATTAATCATGTATCATGAAAGACTATAGGTGCATTATATAAAACCAAAGGGAAGTCAGTCCGTCCCACCACCACCACGGCGCTCAACAAACCCTCACTCACTCACGCGCCACACTGCCTCTCAAATTAGTCTCAAATATCGACGTAAATGCTGTTAGCTTTTATTTGTATTATGAACATTAACCCCTGAGCCTCCCGGACGTAATTCCCCTAGTAATTTGGGTATCTATAGAACAATTTTAATTAATTATACGCAATATGATCTATATACAAGTCATAGTTATCCTTGTCCGTTATTTAATTTGGTATATGAAGCTACTTTTCGTAATGCTAGGCTAACAACAACTATTTTATGTGGCAAAGAAAAGATCTGGGCGTGAGGGGTTAAATGCCCTCCCCCCTCTATCGATCGGTAATAGTAAGACCGAATTTTTCCCTCTTGATGGGATTCACTACACAAAACAGGGGAAAGTAATGCAAGTACGTAAGTTTATGCACAATGACTTTATTTGGAAGATACACACTCCTCTCTCGCTTATTACTTCAGTTCAGATGAGAGAGTAATAAACGAGTAGCGATATGCGAGTCACATCATATCATAGTCTTGAGGCAGCAGTCAGGAACGGCTGATGCGTGGAGGGCTGGGTTAAGATGTTGGGCACATGCGCAAACAGACAAGCGTGGTGTTGGAGCAGGCGTCAAAACAACAACTATATCGGAACGGCTAGACACTGGCCCGTCATGGGCGCACACCTGGGGGTACAACGAGGTGATAAATGAGAAATCTGGGATAAATTCAAGAGACAGTAGGAGATGTAGGAAAAGAACATAAGAACATAAGAAAGAATAAGAAAATAAGGAAGTTACCAGGAACATATACTGAATGACATGCTTGGAACTTCACATTAGCTATTGTGAATTCGCCCAAGAAAGACAATTATGAGTTTGCAGCATTGAAAGACAGGCTTGAGAATTCACATTAGCTTTGTAAATTTAGCCCAAAGAAAGACATTATGAGTTGCAGCATTGAAAGACAGGCTTGAAAATTCACATTCTTTGTCAAATTAGCCCAAGAAAGACATTTATGAGTTGGCAGTCGCCAAACGGTTAATTTTACCTTTGGAGCTGGTTTCCTAGGCTGTAAAAATTGCGCTTAGGGCAGACTGTGCCGATAAGGACCCTTCCGGGTGGACTAATGGACGATAATAAAAAAGTAGGATAGTAACATTGTATAGCCGTGAAAGGCGCTTTCTGTACTTGTCTAGACTCAATATGATCGACAATAGATATAGAGATCGATGTAGATGATAATGCAAATAGATGATAGATGATAGATAGGATAGACAAGGGATAGATAAACAAAGTTTTGTAGTTTTCTCATAGATAAGAGCAATGCAAATGGGGGAAACACATATAAAGCTCTTACGTTTGCCACTATAACAGCTTCCCCGCGACCACTGCATTCTCTCTGCAAAGACAATAGCCTAAAGAAAAAATAAGTTCCTATGCTGCATCCTTGTTTTCCCTCCTCACTAGCATGTTCTCTAGGGTAACTATCTCAATTTCCAATATGTGCTACACTACACAACCGATAACAAACACTACTTCAAGAAACTGTAACATGTCATTATAAATCTTGCGTACGTATTAAAAGGAGATTTTACATTTAAGAAAGGGAGATAACAAATGTTAAATAACGAGTTACAGAGAGTTAAAGAGTTAAGAGAGTATTTTTTATTTATTAAAGGGAGAGTTACGTTTTACTTAACCTCGAATCCCCCTTCGCCCGGTTCCATCGTCGGCAGCAGTACTCCTTGGCCCCCTGTGGTCCACCGTGGCTTCTCGCACCAGTGGTCGGCAGCCACAGCCTCCGCCTCCATCACCACCCCACACCAACACCTGACAGCCACCAATTTGAAGCTGCAATGCAAGGGGTTAACATAAAGACCTGTTTGATACTAGGGTTTCATACACACACACACACACACACACACAACACACACACACACACAATTGAGAAAGGAAATGGAAAAAATGATTGAACATAGAACATAAGAACATAAGAAAATAGTGAAGCTACAAAAGGCCGTGAGACCTACACGTGGTAGAGTAAAAGACTGTTTGAATACTAAAGAAATACAGTTTCCCCTCAAAGAGTATGCCTGTAAGTGGACTAGAAGAAGGGGATGCGGCGAAGACGTCTGCATCAATTTAAAGGGTGATATAGATGAATATAGAAACGGAGACTGCCACACGAGTATATACCACACGCCACATTAACATGCACGCTTCCGATAAAATAATGCTGGTTTACTCGCTGTGGGTTGGTTAATATGAACAACAAATATATATCATAGTTACCATGTTGAGACGAGGGTGAGGAGAGAGACTTCTGAGCTGTGTGAGCTGAGTGGAGTTCAGGTTGTGTCTGGTTCCTTGAGGTGAAACTCGGGTTTATATTGTGTGCGTCAAGACCAGGGGCGGGGCGGGCCTTATCCCTCATGCAGCCGTCTTACCTACTCAAAAGGGCACGGAAACCACGGTGAGATTTTTGATTTCCTTCAATGCACCGCGGTGACGTAACAATCAGTGACGTAGTTATGTGATGGGTTGGGTGCATACTTTAGTTTGCTAGTACATGTATTTATCAACCTATGTGTTTACTAATCAATATATTAAGTCATTGATGTGTATACTAGTTAATCTGCTATATAATATGCTTGATCTATTGATATTTTACTATATATTTCAAGTTTCTCGCGTGTTTACTCGTGTTTCATATCAAGGTGTTGTCTTTGCTTGCTTGTTCAGTTGGAGAAGATAGACAAGTTACAAGTTTATTAAAGAAAGGCACCGCACTCCTCAATATATACTAATAAACAGGCACAATTAATTCCAGGTAGCTTAGGTCAAAAGAAAATAAATTACAAGTTTATTTAAGAAAAGGGGGGGGATTATATAGAAGAGGGGGTGTACAAGAATAATAAGAACACGGAAACACAGAAATAGACTGTTTGCTTGCATCACTTAAGGAAACATGTAATGATATGTATAATATGATAATGATATGTATCTTGTATAATGTAACACGGGATATACGTATTGCTGTAATAAGTGCACGGCTGCCTTGTGACGAAAATTGCGTAACCATGTAATATTATCTTTTGTAAATATATTAAGAAGATTGTGTGTGTGTGTGTGTGTGTGTGTGTGTGTGTGTGTGTGTGTGTGTGTGTGTGTGTGTGTGTGTGGTAACGATGGTAATTTTGAAGAAAAAATATATTAGTGAAAATTACAGTAATTAATTATAATAATAACAATAATAATAATGATGACGATACTTACAATAATAATAATGATAATAATAACAATACTAATAATACGTAGTAATAATAATGAAACTAGAGGGGGGGGGGGGCACTCAGTAAGCCATACCTCCGCCGAAATCTAAAAAAAAAAATCTAAAAAGTAAAAAAAAGTAAATATATATATATATATAGTATATATATATATATATATATATATATATTCCTAGTTGGTTTTCTAGTTTGGTAGTACATAGGGCCCGGATAGTTATGCACTAAAAAAACCATGAAATATGCATGCAAATATGCACTAAAAATTGGACAAATATGCACTAAAACAGGACAAATATGCATTTATATGCACTTAAAATGTCACTTATAAAGCCAAGAATGCAGGTTATACGGAAACAAAATAGTTAATAGAAACTAATGTTAATGTTTATTAAGCAATATACATAATGTATTTAACATATATATGTGAAAGTGCTTCAAAAAATAAATATGAACATGTATTTACATTAAAGTGACATATTTTCAGACATTACAGATTGTGGTTGCATTTGATGATGACATGGTGGCGTAAGTTCTAAAAGTTAAAATTCCGCCTGTTTGTCTGTCAGCATAGCTTTATATTCTGAGAACACCCTTTCTACGTCACACGAGACAATTGGTGCATGTTTCATACATAGCATGTTTGACATAGTGAGTGGCTGTACCGTCTCATCAATAATAATAGCATTACCACACATTATCTGACTGACTTTTTTCAGCTTTTCAAATCCCTTGTTTTTGTACAACACGGACTTGAATTTCTTGCTCGCTGTCACTGGTGCTTCACAATATTTAAAAAACAGTACACTTCCATCAGTAGTAAATGCATCAAATTCCATTACATATGATCTCAGCACTTCATTTTGGTTTCTTTGTACTTTCGGCATTTTCACGAGCAGCTGAAGAGAGTAGCTCCACACAGCAGCACTGCTCCTGCCTGACTGCTGCAGCAACAACAGTCAGGGGGTGTTAAGGGCTAACCCAGAAATACCAAGGACCGGAAACGACAGTTTAAAAGAGACGTGACCTCACCTCACTTCACCAAACCACACCTCACCTCACCTCACCTCCCAGTACCATTTTGTGCTCAGATGAATATTTTACCAAAATATGCATTTATATGCAGTTATCTAGGAAATATGCACTTATCATAGAAATCACGCAAAATATGCATTTGCATATGAAATATGCAAATGCATAACTATCCGGGCCCTAGTAGTACATCTTGATATTTCAGGTGACAAAGACACTCGTCATACTTGGGGTTTTTTTATGGCGCAACGTTTCGCCAAAGGCACTTGGCATCATCAGGCTAAAAATAGTTAAAAATTTAATATATTGCAATGCTAAAAAGCGAACATCTAAAAAATTATTTCTTAAGTAACAATAAAATATTCCTATTTATCTAAAATTACTAACTAATAAATAAAATATAATTTGTACTTAACGGACCTTGGTGTGTATGCTGTCTGAGTTGGTAGAGGGCTGAATGAACACTATTTCGTGGGTAACATTTCAGCTTGTGGGGAGCGATCGAACCGAGAGTCGGGCAATCGAAACAGTGATAGTCATTTGAGTATATGTAGTTGGTGTGAAGTGACTTGGTTATTAAGATCAGGGGACAGATGCTTGATGTGTATGGATTCTAATAATTTAGTGTCACTAGGGTAGTGTGCCTTGGATAGGATACTAAAGTCATTCATAGAAAAAGGGTGATCTAAATCACGTGAGTGTCATGTGAGAGGAAAAAGAAAAAAACTCAATGATCTACTTAAGTTACATCTTCCTAACTCAAAATTTAAATTTATTTTTACTAATTCATTTACCTTAAGAACTCATTTCAAATATAAAAACTCTATACCTAAAGCCCTTATTTCTAACATAATTTACGAATTCAAATGTTCTAGTTGTAGCGCTAGATACGTCGGCGAGACGACAAGGAATCTAACCCTTAGGCTTTCTGAGCATAAAGGTGTTTCTGCACGTACTGGTCGACCCATTTCTTCACCTTCGCTATCTGCAATCCGCTCACCACTCACATGACTTAGATCCCCCTTTTTCTATGAATGACTTTAGTATCCTATCCAAGGCACACTACCCTAGTGACACTAAATTATTAGAATCCATACACATCAAGCATCTGTCCTCTGATCTTAATAACCAAGTCACTTCACACCAACTACATATACTCAAATGACTATCACTGTTTCGATTGCCCGACTCTCGGTTCGATCGCTCCACACAAGCTGAAATGTTACCCACGAAACTAGTGTTCATTCAGTCCTCTACCAACTCAGACAGCATACACACCAAGGTCCGTTAAGTACAAATTATATTTTATTTATTAGTTAGTAATTTTAGATAATATAGGAATATTTTATTGTTACTTAAGAAATAATTTTTTAAATGTTCGCTTTTTAGCATTGCAATATATTAAATTTTTAACTATTTTTAGCCTGATGATGCCAAGTGCCTTTGGCGAAACGTTGCGCATAAACAATCCCAAGTATGACGAGTGTCTTTGTCACCCTGAAATATCGATATATATATATATATATATATATATAATATATATATATATATATATATATATATATATATGCACTCAGTATGAGCGCATACCTCCGGCCGAATATTTCATCAATTGGTTGCCATGGCTACACTTGTCAATAGATTTCATCCAAAATTAAATCAGTTCTTCCTTATACCAAATAGACTTGGTATACCGAGTTTGGTCCAAATCTATTCGTAACTTTTCGAGAAATCCTGTACACTAACAAACAAACAGACAGACAGACAGATCGGGGTGAAAACATAACTTCTCCAACTTCGTTGGCGGAGGTAATAATGATATCACATAAAAGTCGACGGAGTTAGTGAAACCTGACACGGCGTCACCGCAGAGTTTTCCAGCCACACTTTCTTCTCAGTACAGACTTTCTTCGCTCACCCTCGCGAGCAAGCTTCATATTAAAGCGAAGGCTGAGCTTCAAGTGAAATACTTGACAGTTCTTCCTTTTTCTATCTTGGCTCACGTCCAGGGCCGGATTATCCTATAGGCTAGTATAGGCTGCAGCCTAGGGCCCCTCAAGCTTGGGGGCCCCAAACCTGGGGTCCCTGCTAAAAGATTTCCATATATAATTTTTTTTGAAAAATTATATTTTACATTGCTGAATAATTCATTTAACTTAAAATAAAATTACAAATAATTTGAGATAAAGGGCCCCTGTTTGAGGCCCTTTATTTGAGATAAAGGGCCCATGTTTGAGGCCCTTTATTTGAGATAAAGGGCCTCTGTTTGAGGCCTTTATTTGAGATAAAGGGCCTCTGTTTGAGGCCTTTATTTGAGATAAAGGGCCTCTGTTTGAGGCCTTTATTTGAGATAAAGGGCCTCTGTTTGAGGCCTTTATTTGAGATAAAGGGCCTCTGTTTGAGGCCTTTATTTGAGATAAAGGGCCTCTGTTTGAGGCCTTTATTTGAGATAAAGGGCCTCTGTTTGAGGCCTTTATTTGAGATAAAGGGCCTCTGTTTGAGGCCCTTATTTGAGATAAAGGGCCCCTTTTTGGGACCCTAGCTGTAAATCATGGGGCCCCAGTCCATGTTTGTTTATCATCGTACTAAACACAGTAAAACACTTATTTGTGAATGTAGCGTATATATTGTTTTTCAGCTCACTTATTTTGCTATACAATGTAAAAAAAATTCGGGTGCGGGCGCGTTGCTCCGTCTGAGGGGGCCCACAATTTAATTAACCTAGGGACCCCAAAAGGTCCTAATCCGGCCCTGCTCACGCCCCCCTAGGTAATTACCCACGCCCCCCATAGGGGGCGTCCCCCCCAGGTTAAGAACCGCTGTGCTAGAGCGTGAGCTTAATTTAGTGTTATGTGTCTTGGCTTCCGCCTTGCATGCATCTCGCTTTCAGCTAATGTCACTAGGGGCCAGCCGAGTGTGAAACTGGGGCAGGAATACAGAAGTCTCCCCGCCAGTCCACAGCTTCCCCACCGTGAGCCTCACTGCGCCTCCTCGTGGCGACACTGTTAACTGGACGCATTGCGGCTGCCCAGCAGGCTGATAAGTCAGCAAGGGGTCTCGGAGTAGCAGGGGGCTGGAGATATGGCTTGCCTTGTGCATCCTACAGCCCGGCTCTGTCCCACTGCCTTGCTGGTAAACCTTGACTGAGCTAAGGCTTGGCGAGACAAACTTAAAGAAGAAATGTGTGGTGGCAGAACCACTTTATGCAAGGCTCGTGATCTCCAGCTATTACACTGCGGGAAGAACTTAGAGCCAATATATATGATTAATGGATAAGGTTTGGACCTCACACGTCACACACACACACACACACACACACACACACACACACACCCATCGCCTCGCTCAAAGGGAACTGTAACTGTTTCCAAGAAAAGATCTCGAGCCGTAAGCAGGGCTCGAAACGGGCAGTATGTGCATTAGTGTGTGTGTGTGTGTGTGTGTGTGTGTGTGTGTGTGTGTGTGTGTGTGTGTGTGTGTGTGTGTGTGTGTATTGTATTCTACTTTGAAAACCATATTATATACGTAAATAATTGTTACTCGAACTTAAAAGGTAAATAAATGGCGCGGGTGTAGGCAGTGTCCTCCCTGTGCCGAGGCCTGTGTGCTGGGCCGCGCTCCCAGGCCCTCGCCGCGCTGTGTCGGCCCATCACAGCGCGGCACACGGCACACCTTTGCCCTCATGCTGCATAGCGAATGTTACAAAGGATCTATCAGATATGACAATGCTATCAAGACTTCATAGCCAGGCTTAGCAGATTAATCATGTATCAATGAAAGACTATAGGAGCATTATATAAAAAACCAAAGGGAAGTCAGTCCGTCCCACCACCACCACGGCGCTCAACACCCCTCACTCACTCACGCGCCACACTGCCTCTCAAATTAGTCTCAAATATCGACGTGATGCTATTAGTCTTTTATTTGTATTATGAACATTAACCCCCTGAGGCCCAGGACGTAATTCCCATAGTAATTTGGGTATCATTAGACAATTTTAATTAATATATGCAATATTTGATAGATATGACAAGTATAGTATCCTTGTCCATTAGTTAATTTGGTATATGAAGCCACTTTTCGTAATGCTTAGGCTACCAACAAACTATTTTATGTGGCAAAGAAAAGATCTGGGCGTGAAGGGGTTAAAAGGCCTCTCTATGATCGTAATAGTAAGACCAATTTTTCCGCTCTGATGGATTCACTAAACATAAGACAGGGGGAAGTAATGCAAGTACGTAGAGTTTATACACAATGACTTTATTTAGGAACATACACACTCACTCTCTCTCTCTCTGAACTGAAGTAATAAGCGAGTAAATAACGAGTAGCGATATGAGAGTCACATCATATCATAGTCTTGAGGCAGCAGTCAGGACGGCGATGCGTGGAGGGCTGGGTTAAGGTGTTGGGCATCAGTGCGCAAACAGACAAGCGTGGTGTTGGAGGCAGGCGTCAAAACAACACTTATCGTAACGGCTAGGACACTGGCCGTCATGGGCGCACACCTGGGGGTACAAACGAGGTGATAAATGAGAAATAATGGGATAAATTCAAGAGACAGATAGGAGATGTAGGAAAAGAACATAAGAACATAAGAAAATAAGGAAGTTACAGGAACATATACTGAATGACAGGCTTGAAAATTCACATTAGCTTTGTGAATTCGCCCAAGAAAGACAATTATGAGTTGGCAGCATCGCCAACGGGAATTTACCTTTGGAGCTGGTTTCCTAGGTTGTAAATTGCGCTTAGGGCAGACTGGGCGATTAGGACACCTTCCGGGGTGGACTAATGGAAAGATAAGAAAAAAGTATGATAAGTAACATTGTATAGCCGTGAAAGGCGCTTCTGTACTTGTCTAGACTCAAATATGATAGATGATAGATGATAGATGATATATGATATATGATAGATGATAGATGATAGACAATAGATGATAGATGATAGACAATAGATGATAGATGGCAGATGATAGATAGGATAGACAAGGGATAGATGAACAAGTTCTGTAGTTTTCTATAGATAAGGCAATTGAATGGGGGAAAACACGATATAAAGCTGAAACACTGTATTTCTCTTACGTTGCCACTATAACCTTCCCCGCAGACCACTGCATTCTCTCTGACAAAGACAATAGCTAAAGAAAAATAAAGTTCCTATGCTGTCATCCTTGTTTTCTTCTCACTAATCATGTTCTAAGGGTAGACTATTCAATTTCCAATATGTAGCTACACAACCGATTAACAAACACTACTTCAAAAAAACTGTACATGTCATTATAAATCTTGCGTACGTATTAAAAGGAGAGTTACATTTAGAAAGGGAGACGAAGAAATGTTAAATAAAGAGTTACAGAGAGTTAAAGAGTTAAGAGAGTATTTTTTTTATTTATTAAAGGGAGAGTTACGTTTACTAACCCTCGAATCCCCCTTCGCCGGTTCCATCGTCGCAGCAGTACTTGGCCCCCGGTGGTCCACCGGGCTTATCGCACCAGTGTCTGCAGCCAACAGCCTCCGCCTCCATCACCACCACCAACACCAACACACTGACAGCCACCAATTTGAGCTGCAATGCAAGGGGTTAACATAAAGACACATGTTGATATAGGGTTTCACACACACACACAACACACACACACACACACACACACACACAATTGAGAAAAGGAATGGAAAAAATGAGTAGAACATAAGAACATAAGAACATAAGAAAATAAGGAAGCTACAAAAGGCCGTGAGACCTACACGTGGTAGAGTAAAAGATGTTTGAATAACTAAAGAAATACAGTTTCCCTCAAAGAAGTATGCCTGGAATGGACTAGAAGAAGTGATAGCGGCAAGAAGTCTGCATTAATTTAAGGGTGAATATAGATGAATATAGAAACGGAGACGTGACCACACGAGTATATACCACACACACACCTTAACATGCACCTTCAGATAAAAATATGCTGGTTTACTCGCTGTGGTTTGGTTAATATGAACAACAAATATTTATCATAGTTACCATGTTGAGACGAGGTTGAGGAGAGAGACTTCTGAGCTGTGTGAGCCGAGTGGAGTTCAGGTTGTGTCTGGTTCCTTGAGGTGAAACTCGGGTTTATATTGTGTGCGTCAAGACCAGGGGCGGGGCGGGCCTTATCCCTCATGCAGCCGTCTTACCTACTCAAAAGGGCACGGAAACCACGGTGAGATTTTTGATTTCCTTCAATGCACCGCGGTGACGTAACAATCAGTGACGTAGTTATGTGATGGGTTGGGTGCATACTTTAGTTTGCTAGTACATGTATTTATCAACCTATGTGTTTACTAATCAATATATTAAGTCATTGATGTGTATACTAGTTAATCTGCTATATAATATGCTTGATCTATTGATATTTTACTATATATTTCAAGTTTCTCGCGTGTTTACTCGTGTTTCATATCAAGGTGTTGTCTTTGCTTGCTTGTTCAGTTGGAGAAGATAGACAAGTTACAAGTTTATTAAAGAAAGGCACCGCACTCCTCAAATATACTAATAAACAGGCACAATTAATTCCAGGTAGCTTAGGTCAAAAGAAAATAAATTACAAGTTTATTTAAGAAAAGGGGGGGGATTATATAGAAGAGGGGGTGTACAAGAATAATAAGAACACGGAAACACAGAAATAGACTGTTTGCTTGCATCACCTAAGGAAACATGTAATGATATGTATAATATGATAATGATATGTATCTTGTATAATGTAACACGGGATATACGTATTGCTGTAATAAGTGCACGGCTGCCTTGTGACGAAAATTGCGTAACCATGTAATATTATCTTTTGTAAATATATTAAGAAGATTGTGTGTGTGTGTGTGTGTGTGTGTGTGCGTGTGTGGTAACGATGGTAATTTTGAAGAAAAAATATATTAGTGAAAATTACAGTAATTAATTATAATAATAACAATAATAATAATGATGACGATACTTACAATAATAATAATGATAATAATAACAATACTAATAATACGTAGTAATAATAATGAAACTAGAGGGGGGGGGGGGGCACTCAGTAGAGCGCATACCTCCGCCCGAATATCTAAAAAAAAAATCAAAAAAGTTAAAAAAAAGTACAAAAAAAATATATATACCTAAAAAATATATATATATATATATATATATATATATATTCCTAGCTGGTTTTCTTAGTTGGTAGTACATAGGGCCCGGATAGTTATGCACTAAAAAACCATGAAATATGCATGCAAATATGCACTAAAAATTGGACAAATATGCACTAAAAACAGGACAAATATGCATTTATATGCACTTAAAAATGTCACTTATAAAGCCAAGAATGCAGGTTATACGGAAACAAAATAGTTAATAGAAACTAATGTTAATGTTTATTAAGCAATATACATAATGTATTTAACATATATATGTGAAAGTGCTTCAAAAAATAAATATGAACATGTATTTACATTAAAGACTGACATATTTTCAGACATTACAGATTGTGGTTGCATTTGATGATGACATGGTGGCGTAAGTTCTCAAAGTTAAAATTCCGCCTGTTGTCTGTCAGCATAGCTTTATATTCTGAGAACACCCTTTCTACGTCACACGAGACGATTGGTGCATGTTTCATACATAGCATGTTTGACATAGTGAGTGGCTGTACCGTCTCATCAATAATAATAGCATTACCACACATTATCTGACTGACTTTTTTCAGCTTTTCAAATCCCTTGTTTTTGTACAACACGGACTTGAAATTTCTTGCTCGCTGTCACTGGTGCTTCACAATATTTACAAAACAGTACACTTCCATCAGTAGTAAATGCATCAAATTCCATTACATATGATCTCAGCACTTCATTTTGGTTTCTTTGTACTTTCGGCATTTTCACGAGCAGCTGAAGAGAGTAGCTCCACACAGCAGCACTGCTCCTGCCTGACTGCTGCAGCAACAACAGTCAGGGGGTGTTAAGGGCTAACCCAGAAATACCAAGGACCGGAAACGACAGATTAAAGAGACGTGACCTCACCTCACTTCACCAAACCACACCTCACCTCACCTCACCTCCCAGTACCACTTGTGCTCAAATGAATATTTTACCAAAATATGCATTTATATGCAGTTATCTAGGAAATATGCACTTATCATAGAAATCACGCAAAATATGCATTTGCATATGAAATATGCAAATGCATAACTATCCGGGCCCTAGTAGTACATCTTGATATTTCAGGGTGACAAAGACACTCGTCATACTTGGGGTTGTTTATGCGCAACGTTTCGCCAAAGGCACTTGGCATCATCAGGCTAAAAATAGTTAAAAATTTAATATATTGCAATGCTAAAAAGCGAACATCTAAAAAATTATTTCTTAAGTAACAATAAAATATTCCTATATTATCTAAAATTACTAACTAATAAATAAAATATAATTTGTACTTAACGGACCTTGGTGTGTATGCTGTCTGAGTTGGTAGAGGGCTGAATGAACACTA
Organism: Chionoecetes opilio; assembly: GCA_016584305.1. Taxonomy (NCBI): domain Eukaryota; kingdom Metazoa; phylum Arthropoda; class Malacostraca; order Decapoda; family Majidae; genus Chionoecetes; species Chionoecetes opilio. The sequence continues at coordinate 59,356 of JACEEZ010022433.1, read as the reverse complement.
GTTTCGTGGGTAACATTTCAGCTTGTGTGGAGCGATCGAACCGAGAGTCGGGCAATCGAAACAGTGATAGTCATTTGAGTATATGTAGTTGGTGTGAAGTGACTTGGTTATTAAGATCAGGGGACAGATGCTTGATGTGTATGGATTCTAATAATTTAGTGTCACTAGGGTAGTGTGCCTTGGATAGGATACTAAAGTCATTCATAGAAAAAGGGTGATCTAAATCACGTGAGTGTCATGTGAGAGGAAAAAGAAAAAAACTCAATGATCTACTTAAGTTACATCTTCCTAACTCAAAATTTAAATTTATTTTTACTAATTCATTTACCTTAAGAACTCATTTCAAATATAAAAACTCTATACCTAAAGCCCTTATTTCTAACATAATTTACGAATTCAAATGTTCTAGTTGTAGCGCTAGATACGTCGGCGAGACGACAAAGAATCTAACCCTTAGGCTTTCTGAGCATAAAGGTGTTTCTGCACGTACTGGTCGACCCATTTCTTCACCTTCGCTATCTGCAATCCGCTCACACTCACATGACTTAGATCACCCTTTTTCTATGAATGACTTTAGTATCCTATCCAAGGCACACTACCCTAGTGACACTAAATTATTAGAATCCATACACATCAAGCATCTGTCCCCTGATCTTAATAACCAAGTCACTTCACACCAACTACATATACTCAAATGACTATCACTGTTTCGATTGCCCGACTCTCGGTTCGATCGCTCCACACAAGCTGAAATGTTACCCACGAAACTAGTGTTCATTCAGTCCTCTACCAACTCAGACAGCATACACACCAAGGTCCGTTAAGTACAAATTATATTTTATTTATTAGTTAGTAATTTTAGATAATATAGGAATATTTTATTGTTACTTAAGAAATAATTTTTTAAATGTTCGCTTTTTAGCATTGCAATATATTAAATTTTTAACTATTTTTAGCCTGATGATGCCAAGTGCCTTTGGCGAAACGTTGCGCATAAACAATCCCAAGTATGACGAGTGTCTTTGTCACCCTGAAATATCATATATATATATAATATATATATATATATATATATATATATATATATATATATATATATATATATATATATGCACTCAGTATGAGCGCATACCTCCGGCCGAATATTTCATCAATTGGTTGCCATGGCTACACTTGTCAATAGATTTCATCCAAAATTAAATCAGTTCTTCCTTATAACCAAATAGAAACTGTAATACCGAGTGGTCCAAATCTATTCGTAACTTTTCGAGAAATCTGTACACTAACAACAAACAGAGTCAGGACTGACGGGGTGAGAACATAACCTCTCCAACTTCGTTGCGGAGAAGTATATCACATAAAAGTCGAACGGAGTTAGTGAAAACTGACACTGCGTCACCGCATTAGTCCAGCCACATTTCTTTCAGTACAGACTTCCTTCGCTCCCCTCGCGAGCAACTTCATGTTAAAGCAGTGAGCTTAAGTGAAATACTTGACAATTCTTCTTTTTCTAATCTTGGTCAAGCCCGTGGCCGGATTATCCTATGGTAGTAAGGCTGCAGCTTTAGGCCCTCAAGCTTGGGCCCCAAACCTGGGGTCCATGAATAAAGTTTCTTATATAGTTTTTTTGAAAATTATAGTTGACATTGCTGATATTCATTTACTTAAGATAAAATTACAAATAATTTGAGATAAAGGGCCCCTGTTTGAGGCCTTTATTTGAGATAAAGGGCCCTGTTTGAGGCCTTTATTTGAGATAAAGGGCCATGTTTGAGGCCTTTATTTGAGATAAAGGGCCTCTGTTTGAGGCCTTTATTTGAGATAAAGGGCCCCTGTTTGGGACCCTAGCTGTAAATCATGGGGCCCCAGTCCATGTTTGTTTATCATCGTGCTAAACACAGTAAAACACTTATTTGTGAATGTAGCGTATATATTGTTTTTCAGCTCACTTATTTTGCTATACAATGTAAAAAAAATTCGGGTGCGGGCGCGTTGCTCCGTCTGAGGGGGCCCACAATTTAATTAACCTAGGGGCCCCAAAAGGTCCTAATCCGGCCCTGCTCACGCCCCCCTAGGTAATTACCCACGCCCCCCATAGGGGGCGTCCCCCCCAGGTTAAGAAGCGCTGTGTTAGAGCGTGAGCTTAATTTAGTGTTATGTGTCTTGGCTTCCGCCTTGCATGCATCTCGCTTTCAGCTAATGTCACTAGGGGCCAGCCGAGTGTGAAACTGGGGCAGGAATACAGAAGTCTCCCCGCCAGTCCACAGCTTCCCCACCGTGAGCCTCACTGCGCCTCCTCGTGGCGACACTGTTAACTGGACGCATTGCGGCTGCCCAGCAGGCTGATAAGTCAGCAAGGGGTCTTGGAGCAGCAGGGGGCTGGAGATATGGCTTGCCTTGTGCATCCTACAGCCCGGCTCTGTCCCACTGCCTTGCTGGTAAACCTTGACTGAGCTAAGGCTTGGCGAGACAAACTTAAAGAAGAAATGTGTGGTGGCAGAACCACTTTATGCAAGGCTCGTGATCTCCAGCTATTACACTGCGGGAAGAACTTAGAGCCAACATATATGATTAATGGATAAGGTTTGGACTCACCGTCACACCACACCACACCACCACAACACAACACACACACACACACACACACACACACACACCCCATCGCCTCGCTCAAAGGGAACTGTAACTGTTTCCAAGAAAAGATCTCGAGCCGTAAGCAGGGCTCGAAACGGGCAGTATGTGCATTAGTGTGTGTGTGTGTGTGTGTGTGTGTGTGTGTGTGTGTGTGTGTGTGTGTGTGTGTGTGTGTTTGTATTCTACTTTGAAAACCATAGTATATACGTCAATAATTGTTACTCGAACTTAAAAGGTAAATAAATGGCGCGGGTTAGGCAGGTCTGTGCGNACGAACCCCGAAAGGTGTAACGGCCTGGTTTGGAAGTCAATGTTTGGGAGGGGGGAGTGGAAGGGTTGAGGCCTCTCCTCCGCGGTTGGAGAGTGGGCCTGCCTCCCCCTCCCTGCTACACCCCTCCGTTATCAGGCGCTGCCCTCCCCTCCGGCCCCTCACTCCCCCCCGAGTGCCCCCCCTCTGCCCACCAGTAATGTGGAGAACAGGGACGAACAGCAGATGTATTTAGGAAGACTCGCCTCCATAATAGAGGATGCTGAGGAGCAGAATGTTTACATTCTCGGTGACTTTAATGCTGCCCCGGGCACTGCCTTCTTCACAGACATTCAGCGCATGTGTAGAGACAGCGACATGGTGACGGTGACGTGAGGGCTGTGTGTGTGTGTGTGTGTGTGTGTGTGTGTGTGTGTGTGTGTGTGTGTGTGTGTGTATTGTATTCTACTTTGAAAACCATAGTATATACGTCAATAATTGTTACTCGAACTTAAAAGGTAAATAAATGGCGCGGGTATAGGCAGTGTCCTCCCTATGCCGAGGCCCGTGTGCTGGGCCGCGCTCCCAGGCCCTCGCCGCGCTGTGTCGGCCCATCACAGCGCGGCACACGGCACACCTTTGCCCTCATGCTGCATAGCGAATGTTACAAAGGATCTATCAGATATGACAATGCTATCAAGACTTCATAGCCAGGCTTAGCAGATTAATCATGTATCAATGAAAGACTATAGGTGACTATATATAAAAAACCAAAGGGAAGTCAGTCCGTCCCACCACCACCACGGCGCTCAACACCCCTCACTCACTCACGCGCCACACTGCCTCTCAAATTAGTCTCAAATATCGACGTGATGCTGTTAGTCTTTTATTTGTATTATGAACATTAACCCCTTGAGGCCCAGGACGTAATTCCCATAGTAATTTGGGTATCATTAGACAATTTTAATTAATATAAGCAATATTTGATAGATATGACAAGTATAGTATCCGTGTCCATTAGTTATTTGGTATATGAAGCTACTTTTCGTAATGCTTAGGCTAACAACAAACTATTTTATGTGGCAAAGAAAAGATCTGGGCGTGAAGGGGTTAAAAGGCCTCTCTATGATCGTAATAGTAAGACCAATTTTTCCGCTCTGATGGATTCACTAAACATAAGACAGGGGGAAGTAATGCAAGTACGTAGAGTTTATGCACAATGACTTTATTTAGGAAGCTACACACTCACTCTCTCTCTCTCTGAACTGAAGTAATACGCGAGTAAATAACGAGTAGCGATATGAGAGTCACATCATATTATAGTCTTGAGGCAGCAGTCAGGACGGCGATGCGTGGAGGGCTGGGTTAAGGTGTTGGACATCAGTGCGCATACAGACAAGCGTGGTGTTTGAGGCAGGCGTCAAAACAACACTTATCTTTGCTGTTAGGACACTGGCCGTCATGGGCGCACAACTGGGGGTACAAACGAGGTGATAAATGAGAATTAATGGGATAAATTCAAGAGACAGATAGGAGTTGTAGGAAAAGAACATAAGAAAATAAGAAAATAAGAAAGTTACAGGAACATATACTGAATGACAGGCTTGAAAATTCACATCAGCTTTGTAAATTCGCCCAAGAAAGACACTTATTAGTTGGCAGCATTGAAAGACAGGCTTGAAAATTCACATCAGCTTTGTAAATTAGCCCAAGAAAGAGAATTATGAGTTGGCAGCATCACCAACGGGAACTTACCTTTGGAGATGGTCTGTCACCGATTCTAGTATCAGGGCAGTCTGGGCGATAAGGACACTTTCCGTCGTGGACTAATGGAAAGATAAGAAAAAAGTATGATAAGTAACATTGTATAGCCGTGAAAGGCGCTTCTGTACTTGTCTAGACTCAAATATGATAGATGAGGGATAGGATAGACGATATACAATAGATGATACGTAGATGATAGATGATAGACAATAGATGATAGACAATAGATGATAGATGATAGATAGGATAGAAAATAGATGATAGACAATAGATGATAGATAATAGATGATAGATGATAGATGATAGATGATAGATGATAGACAATAGATGATAGATGATAGATGATAGACAATAGATGATAGATGATAGACAATAGATGATAGATGATAGATGATAGATGATAGATGATAGACAATAGATGATAGACAATAGATGATAGACAATAGATGATAGACAATAGATGATAGACAATAGATGATAGATGATAGATGATAGATGATAGATGATAGACAATAGATGATAGACAATAGATGATAGACAATAGATGATAGACAATAGATGATAGACAATAGATGATAGATGATAGATGATAGATGATAGATGAAAAGATGATAGACAATAGATATAGACAATAGATATAGATGATAGACAATAGATGATAGATATAGATGATAGTGATAGAAATGATGATAACAATAGACAATAGATGATAGACAATAGTGATAAGATGATAGATAAGGGTAGACAAGGATAGATGAACAAGTTGAAGTTTCTTTTAGATAAGGCAATTGAATGGGGGAAAACCCATTAAAGCTGAAACCTGTATTTCTCTTACGTTGCCACTATAACCTTCCCCACAGGGCCACTGCATTCTCTCTGACAAGACAATAGCTAAAGAAATAAGTTCCTATGCTGTCCTCCCTTGTTTCTTCTCACTAATCATGTTCTAAGGTAGACTATTCAATTTCCAATATGTAGCTACACAACCGATTAACAACACTACTTCAAAAAACTGTACATTCATTATAGAATCTTGGTACGTATTAAAAGGAGAGTTACTTAGAAAGGGAACGAGAAAGTAAATAAATTACAGAGAGTTAAGAGTTAAGGAGTATTCTTTTATTTATTAAAGGAGAGTACGTTTACTAACCTCGACTCCCCCACGCCGGATCCTGTCGCAGCAGTATGGGCCCCGGTGCCTAAGGGGTTTTTGCACCCGGCTGCAGCCAGCCCGCCTCCATCACCACCACCCCACCAACACACTGCACCACCATTGAGCTGCAAGCAGGGTTAATATAAAAGAACATGTGAATGGTTCACCACAACACACACCACTCTTGTTCTCTTGTTTTTTGTTTAGAGGATAATGCCTCAGAGCCATAGTGATCTACCGCTGCTGCATATTAGTGTTGGCCGAAGCCACCCCCCCCGGGGGGGGGGGGTTACAAACCCCCGGCTGGCACCCGGTACCCATTCACTGCTGGGTGGACAGGGGCTAGGGATTTAAGAAAGACCACCCATCTATCTTTCGCTCCGCCCGGGGATCGAACCCGGGACTTCTCGGTTGTAAGCCGAGCGTGCTAACCACTACACTACAGAGTTCAAACGCACACACACACACACACACACACAGACACACATGAGAAAAGGAATGGAAAAAATGAGTAGAACATAAGAACATAAGAACATAAGAACATAAGAACATAAGAAAATAAGGAAGCTACAAAAGGCCGTGAGACCTACACGTGGTAGAGTAAAAGATGTTTGAATAACTAAAGAAATACAGCTTCCCTCAAAGAAGTATGCCTGGAATGGACTAGAAGAAGTGATAGCGGCAAGAAGTCTGCATTAATTTAAGGGTGAATATAGATGAATATAGAAACGGAGACGTGACCACACGAGTATATACCACACACACCTTAACATGCACCTTCAGATAAAAATATGCTGGTTTACTCGCTGTGGTTTGGTTAATATGAACAACAAATATATATCATAGTTACCATGTTGAGACGAGGGTGAGGAGAGAGACTTCTGAGCTGTGTGAGCTGAGTGGAGTTCAGGTTGTGTCTGGTTCCTTGCGGTGAAACTCGGGTTTATATTGTGTGCGTCAAGGCCAGGGGCGGGGCGGGTCTTAACCCTCATGCAGGCCAGCTTTCAGGAGTCAACCAAAGTGCCCCATGGATAAGAGGTCTTTCTTTTTAGCGAAAATGTTGCAGAACAAGTCTGTGCTTGAAAAGAAAGTCCTGACTGCACTCATGGAAGAAGTCAGCGGCCTGGGGACATGTTGTCTCCCGGGTTAATGCAGTTTCTCTCACAACTTCTCAGTCTGGCAAAGATTGTGAGAACAGATATCGGAATTGAAAAATGAGTGAGGTGTGTGACCTGAAATCAGCGCTGCTACGTAACCATAGACCATTGACATTCATTCAGTAACCTTATATTTCACCAGAACTATTGTCTTCATATTATTTTGGGGTGCGGGTTTATGAATATGTTTTGCTCCGTTGGACTTTGCAGGACGTGTCTCACCCTATCCGTCACGAAGACAATCCCGTCACCACACTAGCAATACTTTCTGACACTTCATCGTCGGTGTATATATACTCGTTGAGAGCGTCCCTACCATGGCGAAAAGTGCTCAGCTGACATTGCGTTGTTGTGGGTCGACCATTTCTATGCCGAGGACAAGAGGATTATGTTGATCACCTCCCAAGCCTGCCTCGGAATTTTAATCATGTGTATATCTTACTACGTAAGCGCTCTTTGATGTGTTTGAGCTCAGAACACCTATAGCAGTGGTTCTTATCCTTGGGGGGCGTGGGTAATTACCAAGGGGGGCGTAGGGTATTGAATAAGGATATTTTTCTTCGCCTCATACGTCTTGTACACACCTTGGATTACAGATTAGTTACTTTCTTAAGATTTATATATTATTATTATTTTTTAAATCCTTTTTTTTTTCTTACATCTGTTTAAAATGTAATAGATGTAAATGAAGCTTAAACAAAAGCTGACTTGCCATCAGCTATCCGGTCTGCGGCGGTTCATAAGGTTCAAAACACAAAAAAGCTGAGTCTGGAAACAGGTTCTGAGAAGCCAAGTCAGTTACCTCCAAAAGTTTTCCGTGTGTGTGCGTGCGTGCGTGTTCGAGAGAGAGAGAGAGAGAGAGAGAGAGAGAGAGAGAGAGAGAGAGAGAGAGAGAGAGAGAGAGAGAGAGAGAGAGAGAGAGAGAGAGAGAGAGAGAGAGAGAGAGAGAGAGAGAGAGAGAAAAAAAATGTGTGTGTGTGTTTGTGTGTGTGGGTGACATAGTACCCTATGTGTGACGTTTGTGTGTTTTAAAAGCGTAGCGCAGCCCAATCGTATTTTTTTTTTTACTATTCCAGAGTGTCAAGCGAACAGAGAATGGGTTCTGTATGTGAGGCTAAGGTTTCTGACCCTACAGTGAGGCAAAGGTTTCTGACCCTACAGTGAGGCAAAGGTTTCTGACCCTACTGTGAGGCTAAGGTTTCTGACCCTACAGTGAGGCAAAGGTTTCTGACCCTACTGTGAGGCTAAGGTTTCTGACCCTACAGTGAGGCTAAGGTTTCTGACCCTACAGTGAGGCTAAGGTTTCTGACCCTACAGTGAGGCTAAGGTTTCTGACCCTACAGTGAGGCAAAGGTTTCTGACCCCACAGTGAGGCAAAGGTTTCTGACCCCACAGTGAGGCAAAGGTTTCTGACCCTACAGTGAGGCAAAGGTTTCTGACCCCACAGTGAGGCAAAGGTTTCTGACCCCACAGTGAGGCAAAGGTTTCTGACCCCACAGTGAGGCAAAGGTTTCTGACCCCACAGTGAGGCAAAGGTTTCTGACCCCACAGTGAGGCAAAGGTTTCTGACCCCACAGTGAGGCAAAGGTTTCTGACCCCACAGTGAGGCAAAGGTTTCTGACCCTACAATGAGGCAAAGGTTTCTGACCCCACAGTGAGGCAAAGGTTTCTGAACCTACAGTGAGGCTAAGGTTTCTGACCCCACAGTGAGGCAAAGGTTTCTGACCCCACAGTGAGGCAACGGTTTCTGACCCCACAGTGAGGCAAAGGTTTCTGACCCCACAGTGAGGCAAAGGTTTCTGACCCCACAGTGAGGCAAAGGTTTCTGACCCCACAGTGAGGCAAAGGTTTCTGACCCCACAGTGAGGCAAAGGTTTCTGACCCCACGACGCGGCAGGACAGAAGAATCAAGGTGTATTATCCTTGGGAAGAACTGTACTCCCGGTCTCCTGCATGTTTGTGTGGCTATACAGGGAGAAGATCATGAGGTGTGTGCGTGTGTGTGTGTGTGTGTGCCACTGTGTGTGCCACTGTGTGTGTGTTATTCACCCATGGTCTTGTCCACGCGAGCTGGCTCGCGATCGCCAGTTTTCACCCTCTCAGTGCGGGCTTGGAGCTCATTATTACCGATCTTTGGGCAATGCTGGGACCTCACACACCACCCCCCCCCATCCCCTTGCTCAAGGGGGACAGTAACCGCCCGAATTTGTCAGTGAAAAATCCCCGGGTTCGCGAGGATTCGAACCGCCTACCCACAGAATGGGAGCGAGGTGTCACCTGTCGTGTGGGCAAGTGTCTGTTTATGAGGGAATGTCTGTTTACTAACAAAGGCAAAGAAAACAGGTGTTGAGGGGAATAACTATTAATTTTGACAGGATTTTCTTGAAAATAACCTCATTGTGATTCCCACACAAAGTTACTATAATTAAAGTAAACCTTAACCTAACCTAACTTAACCTTACCTAACTTAACGTTTTTCTAACCTTACCTAACCTAGCGGTCTGCCGAAAAGGGAGAGCGCGTGGAGAATATGCCGCCTGGACATGCCTTTGTTGATCAAGTCAAAATTAATAGTTATTCCCCTCAACCCCCGTTTTCTTTGCCTTTATCACCTGACCATCGCGCGGTGTGTGTGTATGTGTGTGTGTGTGTGTATCTATCTGTGTGTGTGTGTGTGTGTGTCATGTGTGTGTGTGTGTGTGTGTGTGTGTGTGTGTGTGTGTGTGTGTATCTGTGTGCGTGTGTGTGTGTGTATATCTGTGTGCGTGTGTATATATGTGTGTGTGTGTGTGTCATGTGTGTGTGTGTGTGTGTGGTGTGTGTGTGTGTGTGTGTATTCATCTAGTTGTATTTTACAGGGCCAGAGCAACGTTCGTATGGCCCCGTCTCCATATCAACATTTTTATCATTCATCCTTAGTGCTTTTTAGTGCTGGCCGAAGCCACCACCCCGGTACGGGAGTCACAAACCCCGGCTAACACCCGGTACCGATTCACTGCTGGGTGGACAGGGGCTCGGGTTTTTAAGGAAACAGCCCATATGTTTCCGCTCCGCCCTGGGAGCGAACCCGGGACTTCTCGGTTGTGAACCGAGCGTGCTACCCCTACACTACGGAGTACTCGTAGTGTAGTGTGTGTGTGTGTGTGTGTGTGTGTGTGTGTGTGTGTGTGTGTTGTATGTATGCGTGATTACCTATTTGTATATTTACTCGATTGAATCAAGCTTGCAATGTCCTGCATTTTTATATCAATTCTCTATACTTTTCTTTAAATTTCTGTCTACTGCATGCAAACACCACTTGCTATGGTAGTATATGCTTTGATCATTTTGTTCTGTCGGGGAAACTGAACTTTCGCACACAATTTTTTCCTACTGTATGTACTCTACCTCTAAATATTAAAAAAAACCTTTCTGCTGATTTCCTTTTTCTTCCGCCTCCTTCCTTCCTTCCTCCTTCTCTCCTACTTCTTTCCTTATTCCTTCTTTTCCTCCTATGTAAGAATTAAATCCATTTTCTTAATGTTCTCTTTTTCAGCATCTTGCACACGACACTTGCTCGTGGCGCTGTACTTAGATGATACTTTAATGATACTTTAATGATACTACTACTACTACTACTACTACTACTACTACTACTACTACTACTACTACTACTACTACTACTACTACTACTACTACTGCTACTACTACTACTACTACTACTACTACTACTATTACTACTACTACTACTACTACTACTTCTACTACTTTTACTACTACTACTACTACTACTACTACTACTACTACTACTACTACTACTACTACTACTACTACTACTACTACTACTACTACTTCCACTACTTTTACTACTACTACTACTACTACTACTGCTACTACTACTACTACTACTACTACTACTACGAGGAAGATATAGATTTAAGGTTAGCTAGTTTTTACGCAAAATTCAATTATATATATAGAAATTTCAAGAATGTTTCCAGTCAGACTCTTATGTTCCTATTCAATTCATTTTGCTTGGCAGAGTATGGTCTGGCCTTATGGCAGACTCTTAGAATGAAAAATAAATCTTGCTATAAGACATTCCAGACAGCTTACCACAATGGCCTAAAAAAAGTGTTTGCTCTGCCACGATACCACAGACNGACATTTTCTGGAGACTCGCGAGGTCTGGTGATGGTCTGAGCGTGACGAGGAGCAAGCTTTGGACTTGAGGTCTCCTGGCTCAAGACAAGGTCCAGCTGTTGGAGACTACTAGATGAAGCAGTACAGTCTGTTATGCGTGTGGCGAGGACATTGAGATCTTGGAAAGTTTTACATACCCTGGTAGCGCAGTCCATAATGACGGTGGGTCACGTCAAGAAGTCTTACGGCGGATTGGCATAGCCCACGGTGTTATGGACTCCCTCAGCGGGAGTATTTGGCGTTGTCGGTACCTGTGCAGAAGGACAAATATCCGGATCTTCAAGTCACTTGTGATCTCTGTCATGGCTGTGAGACATGGACACTAAATAGTGACTTGAAGAGACGAATCAATGCCTTTGGTAGTAAGTGTCTTCGCAGAATCATGGGGTATCGCTGGGATGATTACGTGTCAAATCAACGATTGCACCGTGAGACTGAATCGAGGTCTATTACCTGCATAGTCCGTCAGCGCCAACTTCGGCTATATGGGCCTGTGGCACGCTACCCTGAAACCGATCCTTCCCATCGGGTTGTATCTGTAAGAGACAATCCGGCGTAGAGGAGGCCAAGGGGGCGCCCACAAGGCTCGTTGCTGGGGCAAGTTGATGCTTCTTGTCGAGAGCTGTTTGGTATGGGAAAGGAGCCTGCATGGGAACTCGCGCGTGGTGACCCCCGGGAGTGGCGTCGTAGGGTGGGCGAGGCGACGCGCCCCCCGGCGTATGCCCCCAATGATTGATTGATTATAAATAAACCCCTCCTCTCTCTCTTCTTACGAATCACGTTAGTTCCCTGCCTTCTGAAACTACTCCTAGTGTCGCAAGTGTAACCAATCATAAAAACACTCACTTTTCAGACATATAGACTAGAGTCGAAGTAACCACACTAGTCCGGCAGATAAACGCCAAATATGTGCTTGACCTCATTTTGGAGTATAAAGGTTTTTTTAATGTTGATTATTATTGATGGTAAGGGCATATTTATTCAGAAACTGCCGAATGACATCTTGTCATACATGAGCAATTTGTGCTAGGAGGCAAAATCTAAGATGGTCGCCATAGAATCTGGGAAAATCTATTTTCTTCATATCTTCGTAACTATATGAGATAGAAACACGAATGATCGGTCCTTATATATGTTTTCAGGCATCAAAATTACAATGTGGCCATTATTATATCAATGAAACACACACAAAACAAAATGGCCGCCATAAATGTGTTTTTCATTGCAGAAAATTGACTTTCTCAACAGCCATTACTACATGGCCTGTAAAAGCTGTTTCAAGTATTGAAGTATAATTGTGTACATATTCGTGATGTTCTGCTGACGTGTGAGGGGTGTTGGTGTGCTCGTGTGCGGGGATTTTTCCAGACGTGGATTTCCCCAGACGTGTTTGTGCGCTGCGCAGCGGCCGGCCGGCGAATGTTTTTTTCCTAAACAGGTTCACAAACTTTCGGTTAAGGTTAGATTAGGTTCAGGTACACATTCCGTAAGGTAACTTTTTGTGGGAATCACAATGAGGTTATTTTCAAGAAAATCCTGTGGTTAGTTTCGGAACTACAGCCATGCGTAGAGGGCCGTCAACCTTTGCAAACTCGTTAGGGAAAAATAATTCGCGGATGGCTGTGGGCGGGGTGAAGGCAGTGCGCTAGGGAGCTTGGGAAAATACGGAGGTGTGTGTGTGAGCTGTTTGTCAGTCGATACAGCAGCCGATTGTCTCAAGTATATAATCTTGTTAACTGATGTTTAGTACATATACATTCAGAAACTGACAGGCGACATCTTGTCACAATTGAGCAACTTTTGCTGGGAGCATAAATTCAAGGTGACCGCCACCGATTCTGGGGATATATAATTCACCTCGTATCTTCGTTACTAGATGAGCTAGAAACGTGAATAAAAGGTCATTTTATATGTTGTCAGGCATAAGGAATCCAATGACGCTATGATTTTTTGAATAAAACACAAAACAATCAAGATAGCCGCCATACAAATACATGTGTAGTTAAGTTTATAATGAAATATTTTGTTTGTTTCTAGGTATTTGCAATGGTACTTGTGCGGTGCGGTGGTACTTCGTAAGTCATTGCCAGTGAGTGCTTCTTCAAATGAGGGTTTGCGTGTGATGACAAGCCAGAAAAACTAATTGAGTCTGGACTGAGAAGAACTGAAACCATCATCAAGTGCAGCTTGATATCTCGACGGTAAACATCAGGTACTTGAGAACTTTGTGAAAGAGGATCGTGACTTTACTGTGAAATGCCATAAGAGCTGTGAATGTACATATACATCCAACACTCAGATACAGAGAAATTTCCAAAGAACAAAACAAAATGAATACCTTCTGTGATTCCCCCCGAGAAAACACGACTTTCATGCAAGCTTTAGCTTTCAGGAACAATGTTTATTCTGTGGGGAGGAATGTACGTTGGATAAAGATACGAAGAATCCTGCTCGGTGGAAGCCACCATACCTGTGTCGTGAAATTGCACGAAAAGGAGAGAAATCGTTGAAGCAGTATCTGCTAGAAGCATGTGATTACAGGGATGACGAGTGGGCCACCACTGTGAGAGTGCGCATACAGGGAGCCATCAGTGACTTACACGCAGCAGACGCACGATACCATGGCTCATGCAGATGCAAGTTTACAGGACAGAGAGCACTTACATGTGCTGCAGGCTCGACATCAAACTCTGTAGAGGTGGATGATGCTGTCACGAGCTGGCACCAATCCCAACATCAATGTTCACAGATGCAGGAGAGATGAGATGCTCAACCGGAAAATCCGTGTTGAAGACTCAATTGAAAGTTGAGGTCTCATCCAGAAATGCACCAAACACAGACATCACAATCATCGATGGTTCTGCTCTCCTCTGGGTGATACACTGGCCTGTGGGTGGTACAGTAAAAACGTATGTGTCAAACTTCAGACAACATATTGAGAGGAAGCTGCAAAAAGGAGATATGTACTTGGTGTTTGATCGGTACTATGAGTACAGCACATAAGGTGTCACAAGAAGTGTGAGGAACATTGAAGCCAGTAGAGTTCGCCAGCTCAAGGTTACAACGGAGCTGCCATCACAGAAAGTAATCCTGACTATCACTGGAAACAAGAAACAGCTCATTGACATAATCTGCACTGAACTCAAAGGAGATGTTTCGTTCCATCGAAACCACATACAGAATCACAAGCATCACATCCCAAGACAAAACTCCGATTGAGATCAGCAATAAAGGACTGATCATCAACAAAGGGGATATGAACAACATTCATGAAGAGGCGATAAGAAGCGATATCATCATCGTTCAACAAATGCTCATGGCTGCAAAGGAGAAACCCACAAGCATCACCGTCTTATCAGATGACACAGACGTGTTTGTACTGCTTCTACATTACTATTAGCGCGTTTTCGCAACGTTCACCACCCTGGTCCTGTCTAGTCCAGACCGGTGCAGACTGGACTGATGCTCGCGAAAATGCATCGAGACTGGCCCCGTTCCATTCGTCGCTCCTATTGGCTGGGGGATCGAGTGGGCGGTCCTCCGGGCAGAAATCCAAAAAAATTTGAAAAGCGCGCGTTTTTACTCAATGGGAAGTCAAGTAGCAGGGATGACTGTGAAAAAATTAATGATGAAATTTCATTTAATATACCATTAATAACACTATCTATAGTCACCACTGCACTAATGTGGCAGGGGGGCATATATTACGAGTTTTAGCATCACTACAGATCACATCACGTGCACAGTACATAGCTTACATTATCTACATAACACTATTAGTCCAGTCAAATTATAAAATACCTAGAACAAATTGCTTCAGAAGGTTTTTTTGCTTTGACTGGTTCATTGGACCCCACTGAACATCATATCGAAAGTTATCTCAAAGTTACCCCCCCTAAGTGCCCTAATTTGCATAAACTCAAGATGGCCGCCATGTCAGAATTCAATGTACAGCAAACTTTTTTCTGGGTGGTTTTAGGGCCCATAAATGTATTGCCAACAGATAGGAATGTGATATCAATCTATCAAATAAGGCTAATTCCGTCATGATATGATGTCACTATGACGTAGTATTACGTCATGTCATGACGTAGTCCCTGATTTTTACTGAAAATAGACATTTTGTACCTTGTTATTGTAATTCCCTGTAGAATTTGGTTTTGATTGCTGTTTCTTTAGCCCTAGAACACTCTTTGGGACCAAATACTACCTACTTATTGCAATAAACCAGCTGCACTACTTACCGTGAGTTACAAGTCCGTGTCGTCCTCAGTCACGTCAATAGCTGTGCTATTGGAACAGGCATCACCACGACATTCACTACAGGCATTTGTACATTTCAGGCCTTGCTTTCTGCAGCTGCATCTGTTTGTGGAGCAGTCCCCTTTACACTGGCACATTATCAACTTGAGAATATTGTCAGGGGCAGGCTGACAGTCCATTGTTCTAGGCATAAGTTTGCCCTGCAGATCCTGCCATCCCCAATCTACTGCCCTCAATGCACAGTCCTCATCCTTTGACATCCAACATTTAGCTTGGTAAAAGGCTCGATATATGTGGTACTGTCCGGCATCCAGTGTGGGTGGAAGATTTTGTATCTCTACGCTGGAAGCACACCTCACTACTTTGTCCTTGAACTTCCTTATCCTCAGTGAATCTAAGGACTCTGTGTTCTTGCCTCCGTATAATTCTACTAGGACCTTCTCCCCCGAGGTTTTCATCTCCTCACGAGTGGAACAATCCAACACTTGCTCCAGCTGCTTTGCAAACGAAGTGTTTGACATCGCCTTTTTGAGAGGTAGTCCCTTACCAATCCCGTACAATCTCGAAGTTGTGTCACAACCTCCAATGGCATGGATGATGGGTAACAGGTAGCACAGCTTTTCACCCAGAGAAGTCTGCAAAGCATTGATCTGCCACTCTCTAATTTTAGTGTTTTTATCTGGTTTCACTGCTTTGTCCGATCGAAATGTCAACTCATCCATGTCCTCTTCAGCATGGTGACAAAGTAACACCAGAAGGTCGGTGTCTTCTCCGATAACATGTGTAGCACCAATTTTTGCGCACTTCACCCCAGTCAATGCAATCAAAAGATCAGCGTCACCTTTGCAGTGCAATGTTTTGATACCCTGGGTTTGGAGTTTTTCAGACAGGAAATTGATGAATTTCTGCTTATTTTGGACGTTTCCCAAAAAGTGTTCCTTTTTCGACTTTAGCGCCATGCTGCCAGTGAAGAACACCTGTGGACCAACTGCACCCTTTGATCGCCTGAGATGAGTCAAATATTTTGTGGAGCTGTCCGTTTCATATCCATCGAAAACGACAATTGGATTTGCAAACGTGTTCACATACTTGACGTACGTAGAAGCTATAGAGTCAAACGTTTCACCCCTTTTCCAGGGAAATCTATGTAAAAGAGAACATCCATCGAGGACATTGTACACTGGTTTGCTGTCACGCGTCTGCTGGCCTTCATTTGATGAAGTGGACGGTAGCGCATCAGCCAGTTGTGGCTTGTTTGCTTGGCGGAGAAGACCGTGTTTATCAAACAATGCTGTCGGTTGCGCAGAAAGTTCATATTTCAATAGATCGTCCAAGCTATAGTCACTGTTGTTAGCTAGAATTAGCAGCCTCTGAAAGAGAAGCTGAGGGTCAATTTTCAGTTTTTCGCCATCCACAACCAGCTGTTTCAGTCCCATTCTTTCTATTTGTTCCTTCCTTCTGAAGACAAAGTCAAATGCGTTTGTCCCATCATTTTGTCCAAGATAGCTTCTCTGACTTTCCTTGCTTCATGTGGGTTACACGAGGCACTTGCAGTCACGCCAGTGGCTACGCTGTGCAATGCTCCTTCTTCTGACACGAATGGGTTGTAGTCATTGAGGTACTGGAAGATCTCGTAAGTGTCTTTATGATCGCGTTCCTTCCGTGCAACAAAAAGGTCCTTATGCTGATCACTAGTACTGTATGTTGCACCTGTAAGTTCCTGCATCGATTCATTGATGTCAGCACAGGCGGGCATTGCAAGAAGCCAGCGTGTCCGCTGCTTCTCTTCCATACCCCGGCCTCTTGTCAAACCCCCTGTGGTTTTGATTGTCCGCATAAGAGCCTGTTCGATGACTAGGTCACTAGGCCACTTTTATTTATTTTTTTCAGTAAAAATCAGGGACTACGTCATGACATGACGTAATACTACGTCATAGTGACGTCATATCATGACGGAATTAGCCTTATTTGATAGATTGATATCACATTCCTATCTGTTGGCAATACATTTATGGGGCCTAAAACCACCCAGAAAAAAGTTTGCTGTACATTGAATTCTGACATGGCGGCCATCTTGAATTTATGCAAATTAGGGCCCTTAGGGGGCGTAACTTTGAGATAACTTTTGATATGATGTAGAGGGGACTCTAGGGAACTATTTAAAACAAAAAAACCTTCTGAAGCAATTTGTTCTAGGTTCGGCCATATTCAGCATAGTTTGACTGGACTATATAGCTACATGTCTTCAGTGACACATACAAGTCTGTAGTGATGCAAAAATTCGTAATATATGGCGCCTGGTGACATTAGTGCAGTGGCAACTATAGTGTTGTTGACAGTACATTCATTTTCCAAGATGTTGTTTCAGCAAATTGCGAATATTGTAATTTTTCGTGAAATTATTTTAGTCTTATGGTCGGCCATCATGGTGTTTCATGTCTTATCAGCAACACGAGAAGCTCTTGGTCGTCTTCCTCGCTGACTGTAGTGCGCATGCGCCAGTTCTACCCACACTAGTCCAACCTGGTCCTGCTCGCTGGCCTGGTCCAGTCCCGCCCGTTCCAGCCCAGTTCAATCCGCCTCGCGAAAACAGTGGCTGCCCGGGACTAGTCCAGTCCAGACCGTGCCAGAGCGGTCGCGAAAACGCGCTATAACTGGAAGATGGTCTTAAATTCATGGTGAGTATGGAATCTCCAATCAAAGATCGAGCAATAGTCGATATCGGCAAGACCGTTGAGAAGCACATAGATATCATACCAGAAATTCTAGCTGATCATGCACTTTCTGGTTGCGACACAGTTGCTTGCTGTTTCGGCATTGGAAAAATCACTGTTCTGAAAGTTGTAAGAAGTGGACTTCTTCTGTCACTTCTAGGACAAATTGATGCTTCGCTGCCCTCAGTGATACAGCAGGCAACGAAATTCATGACTGCTTCCTATGGACAGAACAACAGTGACACGATGTCAAATGCACGACTCAGTGCTTGGGCAGCAAAAACAGGCAAAGGGTATACATCAACACCAAAATTATGCTCTCTACCACCTACCAGCGAGGCCTTCGAGGAAAACGTGAAAAGTGCGCATCATCAAGCATCCATATGGCGCGCCGTGAAAGACGCGGATCCACCAGAACTGAGCGTTGAAAAATATGGATGGAAGAAAGATGAAACCAACAGATCACTTGTACCTACGACAGTCCCGGATACAGTCAGCCTTGCACCAGATGCTGTCTTGCGACTGCTCAGGTGTGGATGCGAGAGTGACACACCTTGTCGTTCACCCAGATGTGGATGCCGGAGTGCCAATCTGTCGTGCACAATGTTCTGTGCCTGTCACGATGGAATTTGCTGCAACACAAATGCTTTGCGACTTGTGACAGTGACTATCAGCCAAAAAATCTAAATCCATACCTTACTTTTAAGAGAATACATAAATGATTTCATTTATTAAGCCAATAAGTTGTGTCTCATGTGATTTAACCAGAAATTAACTCATGCGTCGTTGCAATAAATGCAAAATAATATACGTACAAATAAGCGTTTATTTTATGAATCAAGTATAGGCGTCCAGCCTCTGGCCCCTTTGCTTTTGGCTCAGTTCTTGCGGCTGGAACGTGGCAGCGAGTTCAAAGTGCTTTTAAAATACCTAGATATGAATACTTAATATACTTAAGATACTTAAATAAGAAAAATAAATTGTTATTGTAAAACCGAAGTTTATTTAGCACTAATTAAATCATTACGCTAATTACTCATTAACCCTTTCACGCACGAAAAGTTTAATAAGTTTTTCCGTCCACTGCAACATCCGTCTTATGCTCCCTAAGGGGCCCCGCGAAATGGCCAGACCGTGCGACGAATTATTTTGTTTATGTTATCAATTTCACCAACGTGTATTCTTTTTTCCTGGCATTATTATATATCATTGGTTTAGCAAGAGATTATTCTGCCTTATGAA
>JACEEZ010022433.1:15000-35000 GCA_016584305.1 Chionoecetes opilio | reverse complement strand
AACTAGAAGGATAGGATATTATATACCCTTAATAGGGTACACTAATATACCCCTAATAATCTTCTACGAGATACTTTAATAAATTAATATGAAAATACCTGGCTTTTATATATAGGTTTAGTGAGGTTAGGTTAGGTTTAAATTACCTTGCTTTGCCAGTGAAATTATTAGTCTTAGAGGAAACATTAATAGGGTAACAACAAGAAAACGTTAAGCTTGAGGTGCTTTACCTATAATGTGTGTGTGTATATATATATATATATATATATATATATATATATATATATATATGTATATATATATATATATATATATATATATATATATTATATTATATATATATATATATATATATATATATATATATATATATATATATATATATATATATATATATATATATATATATATATATATATATATATATATATATATATATATATATATATATATATATATATATATATATATATATATATATATATATATATATATATATATAGGTAAAGATGGGAGCATACGCTAAGCTGCGCGTGGTATTCGGTGCTCATCTCCGTGGCATGAGCCCTTAGAGCCTGTGGTGGGTGAGAACACGTTACCCCGGGACACAGGCTTTGGGTGACTCCTTGGTTACCACAGTTACCTTCCCCAGGTTACCACAGGTACCCATTTATCAACCCCGAAAGGTAGGAAGAACAGCTGAGTAGGCTGGTCACCGGCTTGCCCTGGCCCGGGATCAAACCAGGGCCCACAGATTCGTAGTCAGGCACGCTAGCCACTGCATCACGAAACCGACATATATATATATATATATATATATGTATATATATATATATATATATATATATATATATATATATATATATATATATATATATATATATATATATACATTGGGGTGGCGGTAGCGGACTGGTTAGCGTCTCCGACTGGCGTTCTCGGTGACCCGAGTTCGATCCCCGAAGAAACCCAAAACCTTTCTGCATCGTCGAGTGGTCTAAGAATACCCACATGCCCTGTCCATCAACTCTACCTTCGATTGCGAGTGCATCGGAGGACACAGGGGGGCGGCATGAGCCTCTAATCACAGGCGTCACTATAAGAATCTTGCCTGCGCCACCACGGGCGAGGACCATCCATCACATTCTTCAAGTGAACCTCCAGAGCTTACCATCTGAGACCTGGATCACCACTGCCTACAGGCGCTATAGGCACAAAAATGTAAAAAAAAAAAAAATATATATATATAAATATATATATACGTATATATATATATATATATATATATATATATATATATATATATATATATATATATATATATATATATATATGTATGTATATATATATATATGTCGCCTCCGTGATGCAGTGGCTTGCGTGCCTGACTACGAATCTGTGGGTACACATATTTGTAGTCAGTTAATAGTTAGTTAAACAACCAAGTTAATCAAGGGGGTCCATACTTAAGCCCCACAATCAAGGGGGGTTTAACTATAACATAGCTAAATACTTTGTCTCGATAATTGACCCCCTAACTACCAATGAATATACAATTAAGAACTCCTTTGATTTTGCACATGAATTAAAAACAATTAACATAAACAATGCAGTAATGTCTAGTTTTGACATCCCATCCCTATTTACAAATATTCCATTAGATAAAACTACTGAGATCATCACTGATAATTTATTTCATAATGTTACCAATTTTCTTAACTACACAGAAAAACAATTCTCTGATTTATTAACTTTAGCTATAAAAGACTCTCCATTCATATTTAATAAAAAAAATTATGTCCAAACTGATGGGGTTTCCATGGGGTCTTGTTTAGGTCCTTCCCTTGCCAATGCTTTTCTATGTTATCATGAACAATTTTGGCAATCTGAATGTCCTACCTCTTTTAAACCCTTTTATTATAAACGTTACGTTGATGACACCTTTTTTACTTTTGAACCCTTTAGCGGGCGAGTAACATTTTTGGGATACTTAAACGCGTCATTTCAAGTGGCTATTGATGACGTATCAGATGACTTAGATGGTGTGGATTGACGCCAGCCAATAGCAACACGACTCGCCTCTATTCCCAGCTAATCAGAACTCTCTACTCAAGAAAGCCACGTGGTGGTGAAGGAAAGAGTGTGACAGTCCATGCCGTGCCGCGAAAACACCAACATCTTCGTCCAGTCACCCACATATCTGACTCCCCCACTACCCAACCAATGAAGGTAACTTGATGATGCTCTAACAGAACATACATATATAAATACTTTATAAGGTGATATAGGTCAAATTAGTGTAGCATGAAAGGAAAGTGACGATAGTGATTGCATCATATTGTGCTAGCCAACGCGGGATTATTGCCAGTCTCGCCACTAACCATAGGTACCCCACGTTGGCCACTTCGACCGCATGGGGTAAGTATTTTGTCGCAAATGATAGTGATCAAAAGGAAGTTGATAATGGCCAATTGTGATATTATTTGTCTATTATGTTAAGTCTATGAATAATATGAATATTTTAAAGTGTTTTATTACTTTATTCACCACCTAACTGCAATTTTGACATTTATAGTGATAGTGAAAGGGATTATGCATGGTGAAATATGGTCATTGTCTTATGTTTGATAATTATAATAGTGATATGATGAACAATATAAAGATATGATGTGCCTCATGAGGCAATATACTATCTGACATTTAAATTTCGGTATGTTATGGTGGATAGATAAGTGCAGAATTTGGGTTTTTGAGGGATTGAACAAAAGAAGGTTTGCTATGCCCCAATCAGAAAATAAAAAAAAATTAGAACTTAGGCGCTCGGTGGCATCTTTCCGTGAGTCACTTAGTTCCTATTGAGTTGGACGTCTAATAAACGACGTTGAAAAATGCAGGGTAGAATCATCAGCGTAGGAGTGGATAGGGCTTTGAGAAGATCATTAATAGAAAGAGAGAGGGTGAGAGGACAAAACCCTGGGGAACACCACTATTGATAGATTTAGGAGAAGAACAATAGCCGTCTACAGTAGCTGCAATAGAACGGTTTGAAAGGAAACTTAAGATGAAGGTACAGAGAGAAGGATAGAAACCGAACGAAGGTAGTTTTGAAATTAAAGATTTGTGCCAGACTCTATCAAAAGGTTTTGATATGTCAAGGGCAACAGCAAAAGTTTCACCGAAACCCCTAAAGGAGGATGACCAAAATTCAGTTAGGAAAGCTAGAAGATCGTCAGTAGATCGCCCTTTACGGAAACAGTACTAACGATCAGATAGAAGATTGTGAGCAGATAGATGCATAAGAATCTTCTTATGAAGTATAGATTCAAAAACTTTAGAAAGGTAGGAAGTCAAAGCTATAGGACGGTAGTTTGAAGGATTAGAACGGCCACCCTTCTTAGGAACAGGTTGGATGTTAGCAAACTTCCAGCAAGAAGAAAAGGTGGAAGCAGATAGACAAAGACGGAAAAGTTTGACCAGGCAGGGTGCAAGCACAGAAGCACAGTTTTTGAGAACAATAGGAGGGACTCCGTCAGGGCCGTAAGCCTTCCGAGGATCTAGGCCAGAAAGGGCAAAGAAAACATCATTACGAAGGATCTTAATGACAGGTATAATATAGTCAGAGGGTGGAGGAGAAGGAGGAACAAGCCCTTCATCAACCAGAGTGAAATTTTTAGCAAAGGTTTGAGCGAAGAGTTCAGCTTTAGAAGTAGATGAGACAGCTGTGGAGCCATCTGGGTGAAGCATAGGAGGGAAAGATGAAGAAGAAAAATTGTTAGAGATGTTATTAGCTAGATGACAGAAGTCACGAGAGGAATTTGATTCAGAAAGATTTTGACATTTTCTATGAATGAAAGAGTTTTTGATAAGTTGAAGTAAAGATTTGGCATGATTACGGGCAGAAATATAAAGGGCATGAGTTTCAGGAGACGGATGCTTACGGTACCGTTTTGTGAGCCACCTCTATTAGGGTACGCCGTAGGTCCAATGAAAATTGAAATATAGATTAATTCGAATTTGGCAGGGTGTCTTCTTATGTAAAATTCAATTTTAAGGGTAGTTTGTCCGCTTCAACTTTTTGGTTTGAGCTTTTCTTGCTATGCAAAAATGGACTTTTATATTTATATGCAAAACATAGCTTAGCCCCGCTAAAGTAACGGCTTCATTTGCACCTATCATCAATTCTTGATCGTCTTTTTCAGGATGGCTTCTCCTTGTAAACCAAGTGGGTCGAAGCCCGCAACTAGACAGAGCTCTGGATCCAAGTTGGCCGCCTTTGTTGGCGGTGGACGAGAGTTTGCTGAGAGTGAGGTGCCTACGTATCGCGGCGTGATGAAGAGGGGAATCCTTCTCCAAGAACTCAGCAGCACCCGGGAGGGTGTTGACAAGCGGGGGTACCCAGTGAGAGACATTGCGAAGGCTCTGACCCCCATGGTGCTTGCCCAGTGGAAGAAATCAAACGCCCAGTTTGTACCTCCAGTGGTTGTTATTGACCGGTCCGTGACCAGAAGAATAGATCATTTTTGGAAGAAGGTTAGTGAAGTGGTGAGAGACAGAGCAACTAAAGCAGTAAAGGAATTCGTGGAGAAGAATATGGACAGGCTGTTTGACATAACGGCCTGCCCTCACACGATCTTCCTCTGCAAGGACCAGGAATCCCACTGCTCCAACCACCAGCTGTGCCACGCGAGAGCACATGTGCAGTGTGACTGCCCCCTGGCCAGCAAAGTCCCTAATTTAGACCTGGAGTGGCTGTACTACCAGAGGATCAAAGTTGGAGAGGAGAGTGCAATGATGATGACAGTGGTAGACAAGAATGAGACGCATAGACAAGTGAGAGCAGCAAAGAGAAAGCAGTTGGAAGAGGAGGCTAAGCTGAAGAAGCAGAAGCAGTAAGATGAAAAGGTCAGACGTCTTGAGCTGCAGGAACAGATGTTCCTGGGCCAGGCTGAAGATCACCAGGATTCTGAAGATGGGACGGAGGAGTCGTTCACCCTGCCACTCAGAGGAAAGAGACAGGAGGAACAGGAGGCTGCCATACTGGTAGACCGACTGCTCAGGGAGAGGCTGGGGTCCCTGGCACCCCTTGTGATGCAGTACTTGGACAGGCCAGCTGCAAGAAGAAACACAATGCCAGTCCGGAACCTGGCGCTGGCAAGCATCCGGTTCGACGTTCCGCCCACTGCTGCTTCTGCCTTGGCTTCTGGATTCCTCCAGGACCTTATCGATGACGGCCACCTCTCTCCAGACATGTCGTACCTGGTCTGCGATCCTAACAAGCTGAGGAGGGCCAGGCAGGATACCATGGCATCGGCCAGGAACCTTGACCAGGGGAAGCACCAGGGTACCAAAATAGTTGGATTGGGTTACGATGGGAGGAAGGACAAGACCAGGGCGATGGTGCCCGACAGCTATGGGAAACTGCACCCAAGGTTGATCAGGGAGGAGCATGTGTCAGTGACAGAGGAGCCATCTGGAAGGTACCTTTGACACTTTGTACCAGAGAACCCGGTGCCACCTGAGAAGCCTGCGTTCAAGGTGACTCAGGCTCGCTATGATCTGCTGGTGACATACGACTCCACCGACTCACTGATCGTACCGCAAGGTGACTCAACTAGGGCCAACACGGGGTGGAAGGGTGGTACTCACGCCCATTTGTAGAAGATGCTGGGACGCAAGCTCTTCCGGAGTATATGCGTGTTGCACACAAACGAGTTGCCCCTGCGCCACCTTATCACCAGTATCGACGGGCCTACCTCATCTGATACTGGCTGGCTTCACGGGGCCAGTGTGCAGTCTGCTGTCCAGCGTGAATGAGATGCAGTACAACGCAGAGTTCAGAGGAGTGCCAGGTGGTGAAGATCTCACGGAGATACCGGAGTATATCCTGGTCAACATGTCCACTGACCAGCAGGTCTCCTACCAGCTGGTCCAGGCTGTGAAGCGGGGCGTTCTCCCGTTCGAGCTGCAGGAGATCAAGTGTGGCAAGGTGTCCCACTCCAGATGGCTCACCACAGCCCAGCCGCTCGTGTACATGTGGACCAGAAAGCATGGACTGACTGGCAAAGAACTGAACACCCTGGAAATCCTAGTCAAGTACTGCCTGCAGGTGTACTTCAAACTCTACTACGACATCAAGGTTCACCACAGACTAGAGGACGGACCCAAGCACATCCTCACGTAGCTCAGAGTGATGAGGTCGCAGCCCAAGAAGGTCCAAACAGCTGTGACCTTCTACGTGCGGACAGGAGCATGGCTCGCACACTCAGAATGTGTCCTCCTCTCGCTGATGGCGAGCCAGAGTGAGGACGACCGCAGGTTCGCCGTGACCCAGATTTTGAAGCTGAGGGCTGGCGAGGAGTATGGGGACACCAGTGTAAGACTTCGCATCACACCCAAGCTGAACCTGTCAGCCACCAGCTTGCAGACACTGATCAGCTGGCAGCCTGGCCAGGTGCACGAGCCGGCATTCACCTGTTCACTATCCGGGGATCAGATCCAGGAGATCCTGGTCAAGCCGTACGAGGTTCCGGAGTTCTCTATCCACACTCAGAGCACCGAAAGAGTAGTGAAGCAGGTGACAGAGGCTGCGGCAGCAGTGGTGGGGCAGCAGGCCAGAGACGGGTTCATCCGGGCTCGGGCCCACCACCGGGAGACCATGCCCTGCTTCAGGTCTAAGAAGGACATGATGGACACGTTTTAGGCCAACGTAGAGGCTGTGACACTGTGATGATGATGTAGTGCCTGATGAACCAACTGATCAGAAAGAGCTTACCACGCTAGTCATTTGGAACTCATATTGGTGCATGATGCAATAAACAGGACCAACCGGACACTGCGTACTCATTTAAGCATTATTCGATAAGGTTGCAATATAAAAGTGCGATTTTGCATAGTAAGAATTGCTCAAATGCAAAAATTAAATGAGATAAAATCGTCTTAGCATTCTATTTTACATAGGAAATTGGCATGTAAAAGTTCAGAAAAAGAATTTTTGTTATACGGCGTACCCTAACCTCTATATCTCGGACAGCATGAGAACAAGCAGAGTTAAACCAAGGTGGGCGGACTTTAGGATTAGAGAAAGTGTGTGGAATGTACGCCTCCATGCCAGAGACTATGACCTCAGTTATGCGCTCTGCACAAAGAGATGGGTCCTTGACATGGAAGCAGTAATCATTCCATGGAAAATCAGAGTAGTACTGCCTTAGGTCTTCCCATTTAGCCGAGTTGAAGTGCCAGAAGCACCTCCGCTTAAGTGGGTCCCGAGGCGGCACCGGAGCGATAGGACAGGCTACATAAATAAGATTGTGATCTGAGGAACGCAACGGAGAGAATAGTTTCACAGAGTAAGCAGAAGGATTAGTGGTTAGGAAAAGATCAAGAATTTTGGGCATGTATCCAAAGCGGTCAGAAATACGGGTAGGGTGCTGCACCAGCTGCTCTAGGTCTTGGAGGATGGAAAAGTTGTAGGTTTGTTCACCAGGTTTGTCATTGAAAGAAGATGATAGTCAAAGCTGGTGGTGAACATTGAAGTCCCCATGAATGGAAATTTCTGCTAAAGGAAAATGAGATGAGATGTGCTACACTTTTGATGTTAAATAGTCGAAGAATTTTACATAGTCAGAGGAGTTAGGTGAGAGATACACACCACAGATAAATTTAGTAAGTGAGTGACATTGAAGTCGAAGCCAGATGGTAGTAACTTCGGAAGAATCAAGGCCGTGGGCACGAGAGCAAGTGATGTCATTGCGCACATATACGCAGCAGCCAGCTTTGGATTGAAAATGAAAATAGAGATAGTAAGAGGAGACAGAAAAAAGTCTGCTGTCAGTGCTCACAGACAACTGGGTTTCGGTGAGGAAAAGAAGATGAGGTTTAGTTTGTCAGAGATTTGCACTGTTTCTCAGCTTGCCCTCTGCCTCTCAGACACCAGGAACTGCACCTCACCCTTCCACACCCCTTGAGAGTTACCCTATATAGATATGTTAGTAATGTAAACATATTTTATATATTATATATATATATATATATATATATATATATATATATATATATATATATATATATATATATATATATATATATATATATATATATATATTTTATATATATATTTAATATATATATATATATATATATATATATATATATATATATATATATATATATATAAGTAGTATTTGTATACCTTTGTATGTACTTTTTCACATTAAATTGATATATACAGTTAACAAAAATATTTGAATAACCTCTAATTTGTAAGTTAAAATCATAAGCTGGGTTTTATTATATATTTATACTAATTACAAGTCTTGAAAATGCATAAAATAATATGTACACACTATAAAAATGGGGACCAAAACTACCCTGTGACGGGCGAAAGTAGCTCGGAAAGGACATCTATGGTTAGCGGCGTTCCGGGCGAGGACACCGCACGGGGTACTTCGTTCCCAATCGAGTCCCACTTTCCAAATGAATAAAACAAAAAATTAACACGAGTAAAAATGTCTTAGAAACCCCCATATTGTATGGTACTAAGAGGATTTGTAGATATCAATGGTATTTCTATGAGTGCCCGCTAAAGGGTTTAAGAATGTTGAACATATTCCCTTATTTTTTAATTACCTTAATTCTAAACACCCAAATATTAAAGTAGTCGTCCAGACCCATTTTTTTTTTGCCGAATTATGTTGAATGTACATTCAAAACACCTAATCCAACAAAAATAATTGATTTCCAGGCCTTATTTCCGTAAAAACACGACTTTTGTAAAAAGCGCGCGAAAAAAAAAATCTTCCCTCCAACAGGGCTACGACTGTTATTGATGACGTCAGAGCAGGGACGCCCGCAGACTCTGTCTGACACCTGTCGGCAAATGTTATGATGAGCGATTGTACTTCGGTGTCAGACAGTGAATCTGTCGCTGTGACAGATTTAGAGTACGATGCTCAATCTGACACCGAAAGAAATGACGCTGGTCGCGTATACTATGAGGAAAACGAACCTCAGATTGTCATGGGATCCTATATGTTTGAGCCCGAGTACGAGGTGGATTAACAGGTGTTAGCAGAGCCTGAGGTTCAGCAGGAGGACCTGGCACTTCTCCAAAACATGGATTGGTAAATAAGATTAAACCATGTGTGCGTGGGAATCACAATGAAGGTACTTTCGAGAAAATCCTATGGTTAGTTTTGGAGCTACAGTCAAACGTCATTACTCGGAAACCACATACTAGCATTAGCTACAGCATAGAGTTGGAAAATATGCGTGCGGGAAGGCAGAAAGTGTGACAGCCACACCACCACAGGGTCTCTCACCACAGGGCATGCCACTCCACAACTGGTTTACTTGGTTTACTTGGTCTTGTTAAGAGGCAAAGCCTCACAGTCGTGGTGGTCCACCGCTGCTGCCAGTCCTGGCGTCCCTGTCTAACAGGGCCACCTGGTCTGGTATGGTGTTGGACTGAGTCACTGTCTTACGGGGGGAGCGCCGCCCTTGTCCAGCACACCCGTGTAAACAGGCTCACCTCACACTCGTCGTCCCAACCCCACACACTGGGTAGGCGACTAGTCGCGCTGCACACTCTCACCCAGTCTTTCACCCGATGTGTACCCTCACTACACACCGTTTCTCAACACAACTCCTCGCCCCAACACACTATAGGCGTGTATCACCCTACACACGCCACTCCTTTCCGTGTGCAAACTTTTCTCGAAAGGCACAGATGTCTTGCTGCACCCATAAAGGATGTATGCATGTGGCATATAGCAAAACAAATCTATCAGAAACACCCAAATATCTTCAAGTACTATATTTATCTCTCTGTTTACGTGCCTCTGATCAAGCGCGGGAAGATGAGCCTCTCTGATGCTACGTTACCGAGCCTGAGCATGAGCGTCTGCAAACCTTGAGAGCGTTTTGAAAACTCGGGGAATTTGCAGATTTTGATTGCGGATTATTTAAAAACGGCTGACTGGATACAAAAAGTGACGACGTATTGTTGATATACTCGTTAATGGCTATGATTTGATTGCATTCAATCAGGAATGATGAAATGGTCTGGACGATTACTTTAAGTTCACATATGAAGTTGAAAACCAATTATCACTACCATTTCTAGATATCTTAGTTACACGTAAGGATAATTATTTTACTACCTCAGTCTATCGTAGACCTACCTTCACAGGCCTTGGTACTCAGTATTTATCATTCATCCCTAACCTTTTTAAAACCAATACTATTAAGACTACTACACAGATGTTATAGTTTCTCCTCCAACTGGTTTGCCTTCGATAGTGAAATTAAACTCCTTACTAATTTTTCCAAAATAATAGTTATCTCCTTAAATTGATAAAAAAAAACAATCTCTAGTTTCTTAGATGAAAAGTTCAACCCTAAGTCGAGTCAATCCGAATCTATATTAGACACACATTATATTAAACTTCCATTTTATGGCCATCTTAGTTATATCATTCATAAAAAACGCAATGATCTACTTAAGTTACACTTTCCTAACTCAAAATATAAATTTGTTTTTACTAATCCATTTACTATAAAAACACATTTCATATATAAAGATCCTATACCTAAATCTCTTATCTCCAATATAATTTATGAATTTGAGTTTTCGAGTTGTAAGGATCAATACATTGGCGAGACGTCGGGAAATCTAACCCTTAGGTTCGCAGAACATAAAGGTGTTTATGTTCGTACTGGCCGAGCAATTTATACCCCTTCTCTATCTGCAATACGTTCACACTCCCATGATTTTGATCACCCATTCTCTATTGATGATTTTAGAATCTTATCAAAGGCAAATTTCTCTAGTGATACTAAATTATTAGAATCCATACACATGAAGCACTTGTCTCCTGATCTTAATAATCAAGTCACCTCATGCCAGTTACATATACTCAAATAATTGTCACACTGTTTTGATCGTCCGACTCTCGTTCCGATCGCCTCATAGGAACCGAAATGCTACCTGTAGTAACATTTTTCATTCAGTCCTCTGCCAACCTAGACAGCATACACTTCAAGGTTTGTTAAATTATAAATTATGTTTTTAGTTTATAAATAGTATAAAATTATTATATTGTTTAATTTTTTTTAGATGTTTGCTTTTAGCAGTTTTTAGTATTATTTTAACGAATATAATACCGTTGTAGCCTGATGATGCCAAGTGCCTTGGTGAAACGTTGCACGCACATATAAAGAACCCCGAAGAAATGACGAGTGTTTTTGCCGCCCTGAACATCCTCATGTATCAACTTTAACCATAAGTTGACAGGGGGGCGGTGTGGTGGTGGCAGGGGTGACAGGGTGGCCCCGCGCATAGCAAGGTTAACAAGAAGGCCCCGTGCATGACAGGGGTGACAGAGGAGGCCTCGCACATGACATGAGTAACAGGGGGACCTCGTACATGACAGGGGTGACTCGTATGCTGTCATGAGAGGACTCACACCATGTATCAACTAGCAGTGATTACTGGGCCTGATGATGCCAATAGTTTGGCGAAACGTTGCTCATTAAACCTTAATTAACTCATGTGAAGAAGAGTGATTATGTTTCCCTGAAAACCATCAATCAATATATATATATATATATATATATATATATATTATATATATATATATATATATATATATATATATATATATATATATATATATAGTGATTATGTTTCCCTGAAAACCATCAATATATATATATATATATATATAATATATATATATATATATATATTGATGGTTTTCAGGGAAACATAATCACTCTTCTTCACATGAGTTAATTAAGGTTTAATGAGCAACGTTTCGCCAAACTATTGGCATCATCAGGCCAAGTGATTACTGCTAGTTGATATATAGTGTGAGTCCTCTCATGACAGCATGCCTGTAACTGTCCACCCAGGGCTGGTGATGTAGATTCTTAACGTGAGGTGGTGAATTTCATTGAAGGTTTACAGGGCAACATAAACACTCTTCTTCACATGTGTTGAGGATTAATTAGCAACGTTTCGCCAAACTATTGGCATCATCAGGCCCAGTAATCACTGCTAGTTGATACATGGTGTGAGTCCTCTCATGACAGCATACGAGTCACCCCTGTCATGTACGAGGTCCCCCTGTTACTCATGCCATGTGCGGGGCCTCCTCTGTCACCCCTGTCATGCACGGGGCCTTCTTGTTAACCTTGCTATGCGCGGGGCCACCCTGTCACCCCTGCCACCACCACACCGCCCCCCTGTCAACCCTGCCACCAACACACCGCCCCCTGTCACCCATGCCATGCAAGAGGCCCCCCTGTCACTCCTGTCATGCACGGGGCCCCTCTGTCACCCCTGCCATGAACGGGGTCCCCCTGTCTCCCCTGCCACAACCACATGGCCCCCTTGTCATCCCTGCCACCACCACACCGCTCTCCTGTCACCACCACACCGCCCCCTATCACCCCTGCCACCACCTGCCCATGCCATGCACGGGGACCCCCTGTCATCCCTGCCATGCACGGGGTCCCCTATCACCCCTGCCATACACGGAACCCCCCTGTCACCCCGGCCAAGCACGGGACCCCCTTGTCTCCCCTGCCACAACCACACCGCCACCCTGTCACCCCTGCCACCACCATACCTCCCCCCTGTCACCCCTGTCACCATCAAACTGTCCCCTGTCACCCCTGCCATGCGCGGGGCCTCCTTGTCACTTTTGCCACCACCACAACGCCCCCTGTTACCCATGCCACCACCACACCGCCCCCCCTGTCATCCCTGCCACCACTACACCACCTCTCTCTTCTTACTACTCCACCAAACATTTACACAAGCCATGAAAATGATCTTCTACATACAAACCATCGCCATTTTGCCAAGATTCATATTTACGTAACGTAACAACGACAAATGTATCGATAAATGAAGATCGAAATGTATGATTATAAACAGTCGCTGGCCCATCAATTTCAAGGATCGAACCCAGGACGGACAAACACAATGCTAAACATTTGACTACAAACATCATCGAGCAGTCCTTGGGTACATACTGTAAGTATTGCCGGGTAACACTACCACCACCACCACCACCACCACTACCACCACCACCACCACCACTACCACCATCACCACTACCACCATCACCACCACCACCACCAATGGGAACAATGTTTCAGTGCACGTAATTTATAGCACGTATGTCACGCCTACATTAAAACTTTGCAGGTAATTCAACTCACAAAACACCGCCTTATTTTTAGTTTTACGGTTTTTTTCACAGTTTAGTTGGACTTTATTTTTCCAGTAGCGTCCGTGAAGTCAATGACGCACGTATTACACATGATAATGAGCGTGCGAAACCCGAGAGACCTACATATGAGGATATCACCATGCTATGCGATCAGTTAAATTATCATCATGAAATTTTTAGTGGGAAAGAAACCCATATGTGCACCTTGGAATGGACTGACGTTACTCCCAGGAATCTCAAAATACTTCCATGGGATGATTTATCTCTATTTGGCAGTCTCTCTCTTAGCCCACAACAAGGTGGCTGACTGACAGTTCAGCTTGCATTAACCCGCGCGGCGCAGGGCGTCGCCACCCATTCTACCTCTATGATGTAATAGTAGTAGTAGTAGTAGTAGAAGTAGTATACTTAGTAAAAGTAGTAGTAGTAGTAGTAGTAGAGTAGTAGCAGTATTAATAGTAATAGCAGTATTAGTAGTAGTAGCAGTAGTCGTCATCATCATCATCATCATCATTTATTTATATCGTATATAATAAATATACAGAGACTTAATTAATGCATAATATCAAATTTCGCAAGAAAAACTTTTCAATAGAATAAAGTTTTACATATAAAAGGACAAAATAAATAATGTGAACCTCAAAGGACTTCAGGTCCACCTAAAAAAATTAAACAAACATTCAAAAATACAATAATTCACAAATTATCTAAAATTCCACATAAGCTGATAAAAATACATCTAGATGAATACCTACAGTTATATAAAAGTTAAGGTTTGGTGCAGAGCGTTTCAGACGGCCACGTTCATGATATTGTATCCACGTAGTTCTAGCTTTGATGGTTTGCAGGTCATATTCTATCAAATTTATGTTATACAAATCACTAAATATCACTAAATAATTATATTGAAGGATACGTGTACATCCGTTCTTTAATTAAAAAGTGCAAACCCCATAAAATTAGCGAGTTATTGCTAGCCAAAAGTCTCTTATAACATATCGCCTGTTCAAATGCATTGCAACGTTTGAACAACATATTACTTTTATGTTGTTTTATGTTATGGTTACTGTAGTATCGTGGAAGAGCAAACACTTTTTTCAAGGCATTGGGGCAAGCTGTCTGGAATGTCTTATAGCAGGATTTATTATTCATCCTAACAGTCTGACATAAGGTCAGCCCATACTCTGTTAAGCAAAAGGAATTCAATAGGAACATGAGAGTATGACTGGAAACATTCTTGAAATTTATATACATATAATTGAATTTTGCGTAAAAACTAATTAACCTGAAAGCTATAGCTTTCTCATCACTCGGATTTGTCTAGATACAGTAACCTAAATACTTGTAATTATCCAACAGTGATATTCTATCTCCACAAAGATCAATACCATTACATTAATTTTTCCTTCAATCCTTTGAAATTAGACAGCATTTCGTCTTTACCTGATTAATTAATAAATTCAATGTATCTAACTTTTCCTTAATTTCAGCATATACAATACCTAAAGTCTCTGTAGTATCTACAAGAACAATTAAAGCATCAGCATAAGCCATTAATTGACTCTCATAAATCCATATTTACAACCAATGTCCTTTGAAGATACAGAAACATATAACATCATCAATATAAAGTTTGAAAAGAAATGACGACAATATGCCTCTTGCCTGACAGATTGATTTATATAACAGTAATTACCAGCAAATATTTTCGCATGTTACTCTAGCTGACTGATTTATCAAATAATGCATTAAAAGTAACACAATTTCAGGTAAAATATCTCTATCCAATAATATTCTCCCAGCTTACAGTTATTCACTAAATCAAATGCCTTAGAAAGATTTATAAAAAGCTGCAAACATCTTCCACTTTTCCTGCAGTATATTTATTTGAAATGTCTTTAACTAGCATTACTGCTTCTGTTGTTGATGTTTGTTTTTTAAAGCCAAATTGTCTTGGGTTAAAAAAAAAAAATAATATTTTAAAGTATTTAACACATGCATTTATATAATCTAGTAGTAGTAGTAGTAGTAGTAGTAACAGCAGCCGCAGAAGTAATAGTAACATGACAGTACATTTTCATTATTATATTATCCCCATTATCATCAAAATTGTCATAAACATTACTATCTTTATTAGCATTATCATTGCAAATATACTACAACTACTACTACTACTACTACTACTACTACTACTACTACTACTACTACTACTACTCAACTACTACTTTTTCTCCACCGGCGAGATTGATAAAAATCACTGGACCTTACTTTGTTTCCGAGGCTTCTGTGGCTCAACATCACAATCTCAAAAAAACATGTATGACGCGTTTTGATTTCCCTTGTCTCACCAAGGCTTTACTTCATCCTCGTCCCGCCTCCTCGCCCACCACCGGATTACATGACAGTGAATCGCTTACCACTGATGCATGGTGACTCACACTCCTGCTCTAATAACCGTAACCTTTACTTCGTGATCTCCACATTGACTGCAAATGAACACACGACTCAAAACATTTCCAAACATCACGACAGTCCTATGTCTTTACTTTGCTCTTTGTCGCTCCTGTAACGTGCCTTTGTGTGATCGTTCTAATGACATGTGTCCCGATGGAATACAATAAATACGCTCACTATTTTCTTCTGAAATTCCTCAAAGGCTGCTTTTAAATTCATTGCAACACATCACTTGTCATATGATGGGGTTTTATAAATATGTATTCGTAACCACCTCTTCTTTCACATCAATAAGTTCCAATTCCTTTAATTTATGTTGTCAGTGTCTTAACCACTGTACTCAGATATATTCTTGTTCCTTCATTTCACATGTAGTAAGCATTATATCAGTCATTAATATTTGTGCTTCAGAAATAGCGAGGCAAGGTAAATACGGAGGAAAACCAAACCTATGGGATCGATGATGACAAAAACAAAAACAAAACAAGAAAGATATTTTAGTCATAATTGAAGCTTTTTTGAGCATATCATCATGACCTACTACCCCCTGTGATGATGGAGGAATGAAAAAGAAAAGCAACGGCAACCCTGCAAAAGGACTTTGGGCACCACAAAACACCTGCCAGGATATCTAATACAGAACTTACTTCACTATATCAACATCGACCAAGGGATGACAAGTGAACGACGATAGACGAACACTAACATTACTAACAGTCATCGCCGCATAGAGAAGCAAATATAGTTAGTGTTACATGTGCACGAATACATCAAGAGGTTGTACATGTAACGAAGTGGTACACGTAATTAGTGGGTGGAGAGAGAGAGAGAGAGAGAGAGAGAGAGAGAGAGAGAGAGAGAGAGAGAGAGAGAGAGAGAGAGAGAGAGAGAGAGAGAGAGAGAGAGAGAGAGAGAGAGAGAGAGAGAGAGAGAGAGAGAGAGAGAGAGAGAGAGAGAGAGAGAGAGAGAGAGAGAGGAGAGAGAGAGAGAGAGAGGGGGGGGGTCGATAATTATATACATACAAAAACAGTGTAGAATATTTAAGTTACTATATTCCCCTCCTCACCAGGCAGAGTTGTAAGCGTGATGTCACCTCGTCGATACTACGGAAAAATAATTTTCCCAGGATTGCTGTGTGAGGTATGTCTATATGCGTACGTGTTTACCTCCGTGAATACTGCGCTATACCATGCTGGAAACATGTCACACGCTTATGATTACACGTTTTTCACCTTTTGATTTATCCTTAACACAAGGCAAACAAACACACAGTAAGGCAAGTAGACTAGTGTAGCGTTATGGCTATTCGTCTCATCAACTCCCTTCCTCGAACTGACTGTCTTCAATCTATCAAACAACGCCGCAATGTTGCTTATCCTTATCATTCTATTTCGCTACATTTATTCCTATCCTCTCCTCCCCCTTCCGCGGCCTCACTGCAAAATACTTACTACTATAGATCTCATCCTTAATTTGTCCAACATACTAATGCAAGAGTTAAACACATCATCACTCTTTCTTCTGTTTTCACTGATACACTACGACACTCTCCTTCTGATTCCACTTTTTCCGCCATTTAACGGTCTTACGCCTTCAACTCTATTAAGAGGGGATATCAGCAGGTTTGCTGATGATACAAAGTTAGGTATGATTATTGGATCACAGTCTGATGTAAACATATTGCAGGGAGACTTAGATAAACTTAATGAGTGGGTAGTCAAATAGCATATGGAATTCAATATTGATTAGTCCAGCGTTATGAATGTTGGTAGAAAAAACCCTGGTAATAGATACACCATAAGCAATATATCGCTGAAAAGATCAGAAGGTGAAAAAGATCTTGGAGTGAGGGTGAGCCCAGACCTCCGACCTAGGAAACAATGTA
This sequence comes from Chionoecetes opilio, assembly GCA_016584305.1. Classification (NCBI taxonomy): domain Eukaryota; kingdom Metazoa; phylum Arthropoda; class Malacostraca; order Decapoda; family Majidae; genus Chionoecetes; species Chionoecetes opilio. The sequence goes on along the minus strand of JACEEZ010022433.1, from coordinate 17,423 downwards.
TTGAGGCCTGAAATAGAGCTAATAGAGTATTAGGATTCATTACCAGAAGTGTTAAAAGTAGAAGTGCGGAAGTTATTATAAAGCCTTATCTGGTTCTAGTCAGGCCTCACCTGAACTATGCGGTTCAGTTTTGGTCTCCATATTACAGGAAGGATATAGCCTTGTTAGAAACAGTGCAGAGAAGGATGACCAAAATGATACAAGAGATGCGTACATTTAGTTATGAGAGGAGATTGAAGTAATTAAAATTACACTCACTCGAGAGATGCAGAGTAAGGGGCGATCTGATAGAAGTTTTTAAGTGGATAAAGGGATTTAATAAAGGAGAGGTAGGAAAAGTTCTTACGGCTTTTAACCAGGGTAGAACAAGAAGTAACGGATTCTAGCTGGGAAAGCGTAAAATTAGAAAGGAAATAGGGGAAAACTGGTTCACAAATAGGGTGGTGAATGAATGGAATGATCTCAGTAGACAGGTAGTTAGTGCAGAGTCCTTAGGGACCTTTACAGAGGAGCTGGATAGGTTCATGGATGGGGATGAAAGGTGGATGCAGGTAGTGTTAGGCGACAGGAACTACCACGTGTAGGCCTCTCGGTCTCTTGTAGCTTCCTTATTTTCTTATATTTTTATGTTATGTTCTTAAGAGAGGAATGTTAAGTCATCTTCTCGAACAAAATTGACCTATCCCCCTTTCTTAGCTTTTCTAACTTTTACGCTGAGACTGGAAATAATCGGGCTTTATATTATTGTTTTTTTTCTTACACAAGGCCAGTCCCCTATGAGGTAGAAAATACACATGTATATAGTGAAAGTTTAGCACAAGTAAGAACAAATCCCGTGGCGCCGCTAGTTTCATTTTTTTTTTTTTTTTTTTTCCCTTCTTTTTTTTCTTCTTTTTTCTACATCAAAAGGAACTGGCCAAGGGCACAACAGAAATGGGTAACACAAAGCCCGCTTAGTTGCCAGTCCCTATAAAGAAGACAGTAGGAGATAAAATTAAAACAGAGGGGTGAGCCAGTTTAGTTCGAGTGTACCAGTCACCTTCCTCACACCTGTCCGCACTGACCCCCACATAAAGGCTTTCCAGCACACCGCATACAAATTCATGGCTATCGCCCCCAATCCATTAAACAATAACATAAATATAAATATTATATAGCAGCCCATAAAGTCATCTCTAAAAGTCCTTCATCCCCCCTCTCGCCCAGCAATTATTCATGCACCATCGCTTACATTTTCAATTCGCCATTTATATTTGTTTATTTTGTCGACACTTCGCGCAGGAAATAGTACATCAAAATAGGTTTTGGTTTCCCTCTCTCTCTCTCTCTCGCTCTCCTCTCTCTCTCTCTCTCCCTCTCTCTCTCTCTCCCGATACTCTCCTCTCTCTCTCTCAACTCTCTCTCCCCCTTCTCTACTCTCCCCCTCTCTACTCTCTCTCTCCTCTCTCCCCTCTAATCGCCGAGGTTTTTGAGTGAATATCTGGACTCTCTCCCCTTCTCTCTCTACTCTCTCTGCCTCTCTCTCTCTCTATCTCTCTCTCTCTCTCTCTCTCTCTCTCTCTCTCTCTCTTTTTTTTAAAACTCCCCCTCCCTCCCCCCTCTCCTCATCTATCCCTCTATCCATCTCTCCCCTCTCTACTCCCTCTCTCCTCTCATTTTAACGCCGAGGTTTTTGAGTGAATATCTTTGGAACTCCCAATTTTCCCCTCTCTCCCTCCTCCGATCCTTTTAAACCCTATCTTCTCCCCTCCTCCCTCTCTTCTTCTTCCTATTCCGCTCCTCTCTCTACTCTCTCTCATCTACTATCTCTTTCCTTTCGCTCTCTCTCTCTCCTATTTTAATCCCTAGAGATTTTGAGGAATATCTTGGACTCTCTCCTCTATCTCTCCTTCTCCTCTCCTCTCTCTCCCCTTTCCCCTCTCTCCTACTCTCTCCTCTCTCTCTCTCTCTCCTCTCTCTCTCCTCTCTCTCTCTCTCTCTCTCTCTCTCTCTCTCCTCTCTCTCTTTTCTTTTAATCGCCGAGGATTTTGAGGAATATCTTTGGACTTCCCCTCTCTCTCTCTCTCTCTCTCTCTCCTCTCTCTCTCTCTCTCTCTCTCTCTCTCTCTCTCTTCTCTCTCTCTCTCTCTCTCTCTCTCTCTCTCTCTCTCTTCTCTCTCTCTCTCTCTAATCGCCGAGGATTTTGTGTGAATATCTTGGGATTTGAATACAATGGTTCTGCTGTTTCCAGTAACAAACTACAGAGTTAGTCTAAGTCATGGATCTTGTGCTTGACCCTGATATTCCAAACAATGACTCCATGTATCAATTTACCGATGATTCCCTCTCTTTCATCTAAAGCTGCATGTATAATTGAGCTCAGCAATTTCGTGATATGTAACAAGACACTTTACTTTAACCATTAGGCAGTAACCAGACTTTTC
>JACEEZ010022433.1:0-5000 GCA_016584305.1 Chionoecetes opilio | reverse complement strand
GTTCGATTTCGGGGACGTGACAAGTTGTCAACCATGGCCGTTTTCATCTGCTCGTCAATGTGATCATTAAAGAGGGCGAGAGGCACGAGGTGTTCACAGAAATACCATAAATGGCGACAGAGCGCCTTAATCGCAGCCACCCTGACAGTAAGTAGAGGGTACTTATGGAGGAGAACAAGGAAGTTTAAGTAGTCGTTGAGTGCATAGGGCTTTCTCCAGCAAGGAAACCTCGTGCCAATAGCATGCATAAACAAGTGAGATAAAAAGACAAATTTGTGTAAAGGCAACCTCTTCCTTTGCTGTCATCAGCTTTGTCTAGTCTTGAAAAAAGAATATCTTCAGCAAGTATAAAGCCTTAGCTAAGAAGCTTTAAGAAGAAGCGTTTAGCCTTTTTTAGAAGAAAATACAGAATTGGTCGACATGTGTGCAGATGTGCGGCGACTTCCAATTATAGAAGCACTATACGTAAAAGACATCAATCCCAGGCTTAACGTACAGGCAAACGACATACAAGCTCTACCAAGCATGAAAAGAACAAAGGCTAATAACAGCCTACTCACAGAGAAACAAAGTAGGGAGTCAACAACCAATAAGCGTCGCCCACTCACGGAGACAAAAAACAACGAGAAGCAGAAGCTATCTACCAATCAGCGCCGCCCACTAGACTGCGCGGCAGCCAGACTTCATCAATAAATAGCGCTTCATTCCTCAACTAAATCAAGTTCACCTCTACCACTGAGGAGAAAACATCTTCCACATGCTGCTGAAGAAGGATTCTTAGACCCAAAACCGCGATACAGCAAAAATGACAAGCTACAGCGAGGTCATAAAAGTTATTATAAAAGAGAATAAGACACTCTTAAGACAAAGAGAAAATATCTTTAAAAAGATAATAAACGCTGAACTAGCTAGCACTTTTAAAAAGTTTATATATATATATTTTAATATATATAAATATATATTAATATTATATATATAATATATAATATATATATTATATATATATATATAATATATAAAATATTTTATATATATATATATATATAATATATATATATATAATATATATATAAATACATATACATATACATTACATATATATATATACATTTTCAAAACATAAAATATATAATATTATTAATTTTATATATATATATTATAAATATATAAATAATGTACATGTACATATACATATACATATATTTATATATTACATTATATATATATAATATACATATACATTCATATTATATATACATATATTTATACTATAATATATATATATATTAAAATTATTATTATATATATATTATATATATTTATAATTATTTTATATATTATATATTAATATATAAAAATTATTTTAATATATATATATTTTAAATTTTAAATATATATAAAAATATTTTTATTATTATAATAATTATATATTCTTATATTATAATATATATTTATATTATTAATGTATGTATGTATGTATGTATGTTAATATATATATATAATATTAATTTTTTATATATATATATTTTATATATATTCTTAATATATATAATATTATATAATTTATTATATATATGTATGTATGTATGTATGTATGTTGTATGTATTTTGTTGTATGTATGTATTTGTATGTTGTATTAGTTGTATGTATGTATTTGTATATATATTTTATATATATTATATATATTAATTATATATATATATTTTATATATATAAAATATATATTATATAATATATATAATATATAATATATATATTAAATTATATATTAATATATATATATATATATATTATTTTTTTATTGTTTGTTTTATATTTATATTATATTTTATATTTATATTTATAAATTTTATATATAATGTATTATTTATATATATATTATATATTTTTATTATATATTTTATATATAAATTATTATATATATATTTAAACCCATTATTTATTTTATAAATATTATAATATATATATATATATTAATATATATACCTAAAATTTTATATTTAAAAATTTATATAAATTAAATATATTATACACTATATATATTATATATATATATATATATACACTATTTTATTTTTATATATATATATCACTTATAATTATATTATTATTTTCCCCTAATAATATTAAAATATTATATTTATAAACATATATAAATATAATAATATATATCTATTTTATATATATCTATAAAAATCTTTTATATATATATTTTATATTATTATATAATAAAATTTTCTATATATATTATATAATATAAATTTTTAAAAATTTTCTTTTATATTATATATTATATATAATATTATATCTTAAAAAAATTTTTATATATATATTTTTATTAAATTTTTATATATATCATTTTTATCTATAATATTCATTATATATATATATCCTTTTTTTATTATATATTACTATAATTTATTCTTTTATCTATATAAAATTATTACTTTATATATATTTATATTTATATATATATAAAATATTTTATATTTTATTATTATCTTCCCATATTATCCCCTTTTTTAATTATATTTTATTCGTTTTATATATATACTTATATTTTTATATTTTATAAATTTTCCCTTTTTATTATCTTGTTGTATAATATTTTTATTCTTATATATTTTCAAAAAATCTATATTTATTATATATATATTATTAAAATTTTATTATTATTTATATATATTCTATATCTATATAAAATTTTTATTATTTCTATTTCCCTTTTATATATATATTTTAAATTTAGTATTTAAAATTAAATTTTTAATTTAATTATATCTATTTACAAATTATATTATTAAACTCTATATATGTTTTAATAATCTATATATATTTTTTCTCTTTATTATCTTTTGTACTTTTAATATAAATTTTTTATATTTTTTAAACTTCTTATAATTTTATATAATATTTCTATTATATTTTATTATATATATTCTATTTATATATCTATATATAAGATTCCTTCATATACTTATGTCTATATCTATATTATTACCTCTTTTCTATACATTTATATTATATATCTAATTATCTTCATAATACATCTATTACTTCTAATTCTTTTAATTGAAATATATACAGAGTGAGTATCACATCATTAGTTTGCAGATTTATGGACTTGCGGTTGCGGAAGTGTGAACTTCAAGAAATTTGCGGACCTGCGGTTGCGGAACGTAAGGATTTGGATTTGCGGATTTGTGTTTGTGGAAGTGGATTTTCGTCTGCGGTGCACACCTTTGATACACACATACACATACACACACTCACACACACACACAGGGCGGAGCGGAAACATATGGGCTGTTTCCTTAAAACCCTAGCCCCTGTCCACCCAGCAGTGAATGGGTACCGGGTGTCAACCGGGGGTTTGTGACCCCCATCCCGGGGTGGTGGCTTCGGCCAACACTAAGCACTAAGGATGAATGATAAAAATGTTGATATGGAGACGGGGCCATACGAGCGCTGCTCTGGCCCTGTAAAATGCAACTAGATGAATACACAGACACACATTCTTTCACAGGAATATTTTTTTAACAAAAATTACCAAAATACTGATAGCTATATGAAGGACGAAAAGTATGTGTTTTGTGTGTGTGTGTGTGTGTGTGTGTGTGTGTGTGTGTGTGTGTATGGGTGTGCGTGTGTGTGTGTGTGTGTGTGTGTGTGTGTGTGTGTGTGTGTGTATGGGTGTGCGTGTGTGTGTGTGTGTGTGTGTGATAGTGAGTGAGCTGTTTATTAGGTGCAAGTACGTACAGACTTCGCGTGGAAGTGTGAAAGTAAGAACAACATGAAATAACGGGAACTCCGTAGTGTAGCGGTTAGCACGCTTGGCTCACAACCGAGAAGTCCCGGGTTCGATCCCCGGGCGGAGCGAAGACAGACGGGCGGTCTTTCTTAAAACCCGAGCCCCTATCCACCCAGCAGTGAATGGGTACCGGGTGTTAGCCGGGGTTTGCGACCCGCCTCCCGGGGTGCTGGCTTCGGCCAACACTAAGAACTAAGGATGAATGATGAAAATGTTGATATAGAGACGGGACCACACGAGCATCGTTCTGGCCCTGTAAAATACAACTAGATGAATACATACACACCCATACACACAAAATAATTTCCCTTTCCCTCTCAATCCTCATGTCAACAAAACCGACGTGCCATCCATCATCATCATCATCACCACACACACACGCCACTACCATCACCACACACACAGTCACACACACACACACACACACACACACACACACACACACATACACACACACACACACACACACACACACACGGCATCATCATCAGCCTCATCATCACCGCCAGTCAACATGAAAACAACAAACAAACGCGTCACTCATGCAAAAAATCGTTTCTAATGTGTAGGACTCGCATACATAATCGAACCAATAATCTCTCTCTCCTCTCTCTCTCTCTCCTCCTTCTCTCTCTCTTTCTCTATAATATATATATATAATATATATATATATATATATATATATATAATATATATATATATATCTGTCTCTCTCTAAGAAAATAAACATATAAAGAAGCTTGCAAGGGACAGGTACAGTCGCTCCTTCCTTCCTTTACCCTTGCATGCCTTCCCCTTCCTGTACTCCTCTACTGATGTGAGACTGAGAAGGTAAACATTCCCTCCAATCCAATAATATCAGAAAGGCACACACATAAACAAGCCTCTTACCTGTTTGTGTGTATGTGACCGTGTGTGTGTGTGTGTGTGATTGTGTGTGTGAGTGCGTGTGTGTGTCTTATATACCAACGGTCTTGTCCACGCGAGCTATCTCGCGATCGCCAGTTTCACCCTCCCAGTGCGAGCTTGGAGCTCATTATTACCAATCTTTGGGCAATGCTGGGACCTGCACACACACACCACCTCTCCTGTCCAAGGGAACATAACCGCCGAATTCGTCATTGAAACCCAGATCAGATTTCAGCTCCCAAGGGACCACAGTTCCAACCATCGCGTGTTGTTGGGGTT
>JACEEZ010022432.1:30000-43919 GCA_016584305.1 Chionoecetes opilio | reverse complement strand
CTGATGTTTTTTCGAAAGTGTTTGGTGGGGAAGGGAGCCTGCATGGGGACTCGCGTGAGGTGACCCCCGGGAGTGGCGTCGTAGTGTAGGCGAGGCGACGCGCCTCCGGCGTATGCTCCCAATGATTGATTGATATGATTTTATGATTACTTGCCTTACTACTAATAGGAATAATAGTAGTAGTAGTGGTAGTACAGTGGTATGATTGCCAACCATAGCCAATTGGCAGGGTGGGGACAATTTACTGAGTTTGTGAGAGACAAAACTTACCCTATCACCGCAGACTACACAGTTCCACAAGGCTGAAGGTGTATTTTGAGGGAAAAATAGTACCTAGTAGTACTGTATTTTTTGTTTGTTTGTTTATTAATGTTTACAAAATAAATGCCTGTGGGTCGATAATCGATCAGTGATTCAATGGAGGGATCGATGGACTGAAAAGCTTGGGTACGCCAGGTTTCATTCAATTCCCTATCCACCTATTCACTGATGACTATATTCTTTATTCAACGTTGTTCATTAGACGACCAGCTTAATTTAAATTAAGTAATTCACGGAGAAATATATCAGAGCGTCTAACTTCTGATATTTCTATAATTTATGAATAGGGCAGAGTAAGCCTTTCGTTCAATGCCTCAAAAACTTATTTGTGTTAACTATCTATTCGACATAACTTACCAGACAAATATTTTCTCTCATTCAATGACACTCAATTGTCTGCCTCTTCTTCAATAAACATTATTGGAATGTTCTTTACTAAAAAGCTGAGTTTGACTTGGAAATCTCAGACTTTGATCTGGAAATCTCACATCTAATCTCATGCCTATCAGCTTCAAAGAAGCTAGGTGTCCTGTGGTGTCTGCGTACATTTTTTCTATCCTTTCCAGTTGTTTGCCCTGTACAGGGGCACATCCTCCTACATATGAAGTATGAATATCATGTATAGGGGCCATCAATTCATACAGCCCTCCTAAACTGGGTGAAGTTAAAATATTTTTGTCTCATCAACTCCCCTTCTCTGACTGACTAACTTCAATATTTCAATCACCGGCACGATGTTGCTTCTCTTACTATCTTCAATCGTTATATCTATGCTCACTGTTCTTATGAACTTGCTAATTGCATACCTCCCCCCCCCCCCACCCGTGGCATCGCTTCACAAGACTGTATACGATTTATCATCCATACTATGTCCATCTTACTAATTAACCAGTATCCAGTTAGTTATCCAGAGTTAACCAGTATCTTCTTGCATTCATTTGACTGGTAAAACTCTGGACTCTTTCCCGTGTCTATTTTCCATTTGCCTACGACTTTTAAAATTTTTCATGGGAGTAGTGTCATGACACAGCCCAAGCTAAATAGCCCTCTCTTTCTTCTGTTATATCTTACCCGTCTTTTGTATGTTTTTTTTCTAATATAATTTTCTTGCCTCTAGTCAGTCATATGAGATGTAAAAAATATCTAGTATAGTTGCAGTATATCCTTTCAGCATAAATAGTGATAACTAACTGGCTAAGACAATGAAGAAGTGCATGAGCACCACAAAATATAATTTTTGTGCATGTACGTATAAGCGAGGCCACCGAGATGAGTAGGCCTGATACATCGCCCGTGACGTCACACAATCTAGTGCCCACCCGCTCCGCTCCCGTACAAGTTTACCTAACCCAAATATGTTCATCAGTATAAAAGATATACTGTTATCTTCGGAGATGTTTGTTTTATAAATTTTCAATAAAAACCGTTTAAAAACCCCACTTAAGAAATGCCATTATGAGACTTTAAAGAAAAAATGCATGAACTCTTCGCCATTTAATATTTTGTGAGAAAACATTTTTCATGGAGAATATCAATAGAAGCGGAATTTTATTAGCTTTCTATTGGGATATTTCGTTTTCTGATAAATGAGTTAGCAGCATGCATAAATTAGCGTAACTAAATACAAACATTATGAAATCGGGTAATTCCCACCTAATATATGTTTATCAGTATAAAAGATATATGTTATCTTCGGAAATGTTTGTTCTATAATATTATCAAATAAAAAAACCGTAAAACACACTAAAGAAATGCCACTATGAAACTCTCAAGGAATATGCATGAACGATTTTAAAAGTACGGCCCTTAAACTCTTCGCCATTTAATATTTTGCGAGCAAACATTTTACGTGGAGAATATCAATAGAAGCGAAATTTCAATAGCTTTCCATTGATATATTTCGTTTTCTGATAAATGAATTAGAACCAACACCTCAACCCCCCCCCCCCGAGGTGAGTGATTTTGCTTTCGTCAAATTTTTTTGTTTAGGGACCATATTGTACAATATTATGTATACATGGATGTTTGGTGATGGCTTTTACATGAACTATATCGATCAGAGGCCTCTACCCTATAAAATTTTCAGTGAGGGCCCTAATTATATTCATTGGCTCCCGCCACTTAAATATTTAAATTTCTGTGGTACATCAGATAGAATTTAATTATTTTGCACAATTCGGGTTTATTTTTGGTAAATGGCGTTTTTAATTGAGCTATGTCAGAGGCATCTGACCCCCATATATATTACACGTGGGGGACCGGCTTAAAAGTGTGCTCCCGACACTGAAAATTTAGTTTTTTTTGGAAAATTTTTCCCCTGGCCAGTTTTCTTACACATTGAGGTATGGTTTTTTACCTTTAATAGATTCTGAAAAAAATTTTCATGAGTTTCCGCGCAAATCATACTTTTGGAGATATAAGAGCTTTTAGTAGGAAGGGAGTGTATAGGAGGGGGTGCAGTCGTTTTTTAAAAAGTTTTTTTTTACACCGTAGATTAGTAACACCAAAAAAATTTGTTCTAGTCTATAAAAAACCCAATAGTCGTTTCGTACATCAGCTCAGAGTTAATTTTCTATAAGAGTTACGAAACGACATCACGTATTCCCCCCGAAAAACCAAAATCAGGTACGAAACAATAACAAAACTGGGAAGAAACAATTGTGCGAAACTCCCGTAACCTAAGGAGATATAAAAATTAACAAACCTAACCCTTTTTTTACACTCATAACTAAACCCATTTTTTTAACCAAAACTAAACCCAAATCCCATTAAAAGTGTCCGGGGCAAGGGAAGAACAAAAAGGCGATGCAGGCAAAGAGGAAGAAGGGGGGGGGAGCCAAAAACATTTGTCTCTCTCCCCCCTAAATAGCAGTTATTTTAATCCCCAAAAAAAGTAATTTTTTACTCATTGAGAGAAAGTTTCTAGAATCAATAAGGTAAACAAACCATATCCCAATTGTGTGGGGAACTCGGGGCCCTAGTGTAAAAATAATACTTTATTTTTTTTTGGTTAATAAAATGAAAAAGAATAGTTAAACTTTTGTTACAATTAGAAGGAATATAGCATTTCAACCAAACCACTTTTGAACAATACCCTCCTGATATAAGGGGGGCCCTGTGCCCCCCCGGACCCCCCTTGCTAGTTCATAACCAATTAAATTTTTCATTATGGGCATATGTTTTGGGGACGAAACTTTGTCTGAATAGTTTAATATGTTTGAATTTATTTGATACTTTTTTTTGGGTGATTTTTTTTTTCTCTGTTTTAAAGTCACTTACACTATAATTAGAAAAGTTAGATTATTTAGTTTCATATTTTTTTTTCCCAGATTAGGAGCACTGCAGTTTTTGAAGTTTTAAAGAAGTCTTGATCCAGCCAAAGCAAAAGGACAGATTGCCAAGAAAAAAGTGAAAGACAGAAAGCAGCCTAGATTGTTCCTGAGCGGGGACGGTTGGAATTTAAAAAAGTTGGTGGTAAAAAACATACTGAAAACTTTTCCAATGTTTAAATCACAAACCTATATATTGTTTGTCTTTGACTTTTTGGGTTGGAATGAGTTAAATGATTAAATCACAATTGTTTTTGAAAGTATGATTGATTGGGCATGTTAGGTTAAGGGGGGAACTATATTTAATATTACATAAATATGGAAGTACGGATAATTGTTTTTTGAGGTTAGGTTAAGTGGTGAACTATATAAATATTTCATATCACTACGGGAAAGATTGTTTGGGGGTTAGCATTTTAAAGTTAAGTGGTGATATATTAAGTTTCATATCTACAGGAATATCTGATAGATTGTTGCAAGTTAGGTTAAGTGGGGAACTATTAATATTTTATAAATATGGAAGTATAGATCGTTTTGCATGTTAAGTGGTGATTTTAGGTTAAAGATGAAGTTTTGTTACCTAAATAGATTTGGAAAATTATTAATGAGTTTTCCTGGCAAATCATACTTTCAAGAATAAGATGTTTTAGTAGGAAGGAGAGTGTATAGGAGCGGGTCGTCAGTTCGTCACAAGTTGTTCGTACACCAGTGATTTGTACACCAAAAAAGTTTTTCGTAGTCTATATGAAAACCATAGTCGTTTCGTCACTCAGTCAGAGTTTAACTTTTTTACAGAGTTTCGAAACGACATTAGTAGTACAAAAAAAAAAAAAAATCAGTGTACGAAACAATAACAAAACCGGCTACGAAAACTGTGTACGAACCCCCCTGTAACCCATAGGATATGAAAAATTTAAATAACCTAACCCTACATTTTAACCTATCAACTAAGGCAAAAACCCCATTAAAAATAAGATTTTAATACGATCTGGGTTGATCGATTGTTTCATTTTAGGTTAAGGGTGATTGATCTTTTAAAAATATTACTACTGGAAGTATATGATTATTGTTGCACGTTTAATAAGTAGTGAGCGGTTTAAATTATAAAATCAGAATATCTTTGGTAAAATTTCGGAAGGTGGGCACACTGATTTGAGGTCAAACTATTTTTTGAATAGTTTTGATGTGTTTTTAATGAATTGGCACTCGTTTTTTTCGGAAATCAAAGTTTTTTTACAGGGTGGGGGTGCCGCCCCGCCCCGCAAACCCCTTTAAATTTCTCCCCTTTGCACTGCCATAGTATTGATATTTCTTTTTTCTGATATCTGTTTCAAAACCCAACCCCCCCTCTAACCAATCTAATTTTAAACCAACTTTAAAAGTTTTTGCTGAAAAAAAAAGGTAGTTTTTGGTAGTAAGAAAACCCTTATTTTTCAATTTTCACCATGGGGGAAAAGGGGTTCAAAAAATTTATAATGAATAATTTTACCGAAATGTAGGGAAGAAACCCAGGACTTTGGGGGGCCCATCCGAAAAATACCCTATCTTTGTACGAGTTTGGTGGAAAAAGGTTAAATGGTTAAATCAACTGCCTTAGGAGAAAGACATATTTTTGACGTTTGTTTAGTGAGAACGAATTTAAGATAATAACAAATACTGCGGAAGAGTAGCTACAATGCAATCAGGATTAATTGGGAGTTTTTTCACTTTGCCCAAATTTCTCCTTTATGAGGTCAAAGAGATCCCCTTATCCACAGTGGTTTTTAGGAGTTTCCTTAAGAGAGCCAGATCGTCACTCGTAGCAGTGGTGTAGACTGTTTAAGTAAAAAAATTAATTTCCCGCGATTTTTGCGCTTTTTTGCCGAGTCGAGCGAGAATGGAGGAGGTTAAGCGTTGGCGAAAATCACGTCCCCCACCCCGGGGCGTGTTAAAGTAAGGGTTCCGAGGCGGGTTCGTTGGCGCAGCATCGCCCGGCGATCGCCAGCCCCCGGGGGGAGGTTTTTAAAAGACGGCCCCCATGTTCATGCATATTTTTGAGAGTTAAAAATGGCATTCTTAGTTTTTTTTACGGTTTTTTTTTGAAAATATTTTAGAACAAACATTTTTGAAGATAACAGTATTTTTTTATATGTAAAATATATTTGGGGAGGAAATTACCCGATTTTTGATGTATATTTTGTTTAAAGCAATTTTTGCATGCTGCTAACATTTATCAGAAAACGAAGTATACAATGGAAAGCAAGAAATTTTGCTTCATTGAATTTACCCTGTAAAATGTTTTCTCGCAAAATATTAAAATAGCGAAGATTTAAATTTTATGCTATTTCTTGAGAGTCTCATAAGGCATTTCTTTAGGTGTTTAAAGGTTTTTTATTTGATAATATTATAGAACAAACATTTCCGAAGATAACAGGATATCTTTTATACTGATAAACATATATTAGGTAGGCAAACTTGTACGGGGAGCGGAGCGGGTGGGCACTAGATTGTGTGACGTCACGAGCGATATATCAGGCCTTCTCATCTCGGTGGCCTCGGTATAAGTGACCATTTGTGCATGTCCATGCAAATGTTCCTAGGTAAACAAGCATATGGAAATAATCAGTACTAGAGGTGGACCGGATATCCGTACCCGCATCCGCATCCGCGAATATCCTCATCACTATTAATATCCGCATCCACATCCGCATCATGAATGCGGATGTTATGCGGATATCTTAAATAAATAACACACTACATCTCAGTTGGGCGAGAGAGGAAGGAGAGAGAGGAAAAGAGAAGAGAGAGAGAAAGAAAAAGAGAGAAGAAGAGAAGAGAGAGAGAGAGAGAGAGAGGAGAGAGAGAGAGAGAGAGAGATGAGAGAGAGAGAGGAGAGAAGAGAGAGAGAGAGAGAGAGAGAGAGAGAGAGAGAGAAGAGAGAGAGAGAGAAGGAGACAGAGAAGGAGAAGAAGAGAGAGAGAGAGAGAGAGGAGAGAGAAGGGTTTGTTTGTGACCCTCCCGCCTACGACCCAAACGTCTGAAATCCTGATCGGTGGTGGGTTGCGTTAGCGATGTACTTAGACACAAGAAGAAAATAGGAGCGAAGAGGCCTGAGACTACACGAGGAGTCTGTAGAAGAGGGGCCGAAACCACTGAGAAATCTTTCTGCAACTACCGAGCGGCTAAGATCACCACATGCGCATTACTACGATTGCAAGAGACATAGAAGACACAGGGGAACATGAACCTCTCATAAGACATAAGACATAAGAAAATAAGTGAAGTTACAAATGCTCGCCTGACGACCCACACGAGGTAGTTCCTGTTACTAACCTTATCTACATCCCTTTGATCCGCATTCCATTAAGTACCTAGCCTCACTTATAAAAAAGCAGCGACCTAATGACTGACCACACTACTATCCTGTATTAAGAGTCCAAATCCAATCATTCTCCAACCTATTTGGCTGAACCCAGTTTTTCCTATTTCTTTTTTAAAATCTACGCTATAAGGGCTACAGTACCTCTCATCACAGGAGCCACTATAAAAATCCTGCCTGCGCCACAACGAGCGAGGGCCATCCATCACAGCCCTCAAATGAACCTCCAGGGCCTACCGTCTGAGCCCTGTAGGAAAAAGCCTACAGGTGCGATAGGCATAAATATAAAAAAAGATAAAACGGATATCAGTTACGTCTCAGTGCTTGCGAAGTGGTAAAAGATAATTTTAATTATTTTGTAGTTTGATTAATATAATTTTGGTTACCCTACATATTAATAAATTAATTATATATGCTTAAGCATCTCTTGGTATATTGAAATATAAATTTTATGTGGCTAAAACTACTTTAGGCAAAAAATATCCGCATCCGCAAATATTGGAAATAGATATCTGCATCCGCACTGCATCTGCAAATATTGAAAAATCGACATTCAGTCCAGCTATAATAATCAGTACATAATGTATTTCATATTTGGAGGGGGGACAAACTACATACACTACTATATAACATACTATTACTTGGAAGACATGGCTTCCGTGTCCCCCCCTCCTCCGGATTCGCCATTGGCAATAGTATTATACAATAGTAACAATAGTATACAAGAATAGCAAAGAACAATTATGATATTAATTAAGGTTGCTGGCCAGGTAAAAATCGACCCTAAGGGATTGTTTCAGGTCTTTAAAACAAACACTAGGGAATTAGTGGGACCATTAAAAATAGAGCAAGGAGAGATTGTAAGTACGGATGAGGATATGTGTAAGATTTTAAATGATTATTACATAAGTGTTTTTACTCAGGAGGATATAGAGATGGTACCTGGTAGTGATAGAATATGATGGTGATATCACCATAGTGATATAACAGATGTTTAGAGGAAAGGATGATGAGAAACTCAAAGATATTGTGAAAACTTCGGAAATAGTCGAAAAAGGTACAGATAGAATGAAGAATTTTAAGTTACCAGGAAAAGACGGAAGTTTATCACAGGGTATTAAAAGAATGCAAGCGGTTGTTAGTGAGGAGTCAGTGCATATTTTTAGGAAATCGGTTGAAATAGAGGAGGTGCCGTTAATGTGGAGGAAGGGAAATGTAGTTCCCATATTTAAGATGGGTCATAGAGGATTAATATCAAATATCGACCCGTTAGCCTGACGTCAGTTGAAGGTAAATTATTGGAATCTGTTATTGCAGAAAACATTAGAGAGCATCTAGAAAGCATAGTTTGGTAAATGATTCACAACATGTGTTCACCACACATGGTGGTAGACATGTGGTAGATCATGTCGCACTAATATATTGAGTTTTTAAAGGAAAGTTTATGAAACAGCAGAAAATGATGACGACTATGATATAATATACCTTGACTTCAGTAAGGCATTCGGCAAGGTACATCACGGGAAACTCTTAAATAAGGTTAAGACACATGGAATAGATGGGGAGGTTCTTCGTTCTTCGGATTAGATCTTGGCTAAGTGATAGGCAACAATGGGTTTCAATAATTAATGGTTCTAAATCTGAATGGGGGAAGGTAACAAGCGGGATGCCACAAGGGTCTGTTTTGGGTCCATTACTTTTTATGATTTATATCAACGACTTAGGTAGTGGGATTAGTAGTGACGTTTGCTGATGATACTAAGGTAGGTAGGATTATTAGATCACAGTCTGATGTAAACATAATGCAAGGAGACTTAAATAAATTAAATGAATAGGTAGGCAGGTGGCAGATGGAATTTAATATTGATAAGTGTAGCGTAATGAATGTTGGTAGAAAAAAAACTTGATAATAGGTACACTATACGCAATGTATCACTGATGAAAAGATCAGAAGGTGAGAAAATTCTGGGTGTGCAGGTAGGCTCAGATCTCCGCCCTAGGAATCAATGTATTGAGGCTAGAAATCGAGTTAAGGATTCATGACCAAAAGTGTTACAAGTAGAAGTGCTGAGGTTATTCTAAAGCTTTATTTGGCACTAGTCAGACCTCACCTAGACTATGCGGTACTGTTTAGGTCTCCATATTGCAGGATGAATATAGCCTTGTTAGAATCAGTGCACAGAAGGATGACCAAAATGATACAGGGGATACGTAACTTTAATTATAAGGAGAGAATGAAGCTATTACATTTACACTCATTCGAGAGGCGTAGAGTAAGGGATGATCTGATATAAGTTTGTATGTGGTTAAGGGGATACAATAAAGGCGATGTAGGAAATGTTCTTACAGCTAGTAATCAGGGTAGAACAAGAAGTAACGGATTCAAACTGGAAAAGCGTAGATTTAAAAGGAAATAGCGAAAAACTGGTTCATACATAGTGTGGTGAATGATTGGAATGGACTCAGTATGCAGGTGGTCAGTGCGGAGTCAATAGTGATCTTTAAATGGAGTCTGGATACACTCAAGGATAGGCGAAGAAAGGTGGATGTAGGTAGTGTTAAGTAACAGGAACTACCTCGTGTAGGTCTCGCGGCCTCGTGTAGCTTCCTTTTTTTCTTATGTTATTTTGTTCTTATTCTAATCTTCTGGCTCTAATTGATACGTGTCCTTCATTAAAATGGACCATCTTCTTCTAAGGTCCTTTTCCTTCCCATTATCCCCTGCCATGTCACCAAAATATTTGTATTGGCATTATATTTCATCAATTAATCATATCAATATCGTTGACAGTCTTTATAATCCAATAGAGTGATGTGTGCGTAAGGAGCGTAATGCAATATGAATCTATATTGATAGACATCTAACTATGTGCCAAGGCAAACACTCATGTAAAATGTTCATTATCCACAACTTCCATACTACAGTTTCACATATATATTATACAATGATTACTGTCAGGGGACCGGGATGAGATGGTAAGGTAACCCTTACACGGCTGGTGACTTCACCTCGCCGTGCACACCAGCCTGGTAGATTTGCTCAAAATCGCCTGTTTTCCACCAATAATTGTAAAGAAAACTGTTAAAGCTATACAAAACAAAGGAAGTCGTCGTTCAGTTTCATCTTTCTTTTACGTCAAACAAAATTAACAAACTCTCTAGGTGCTCTGGTTTTTTTATAGTGAGGTGAAGATGTACAGTATTTTTTTCCTCTCGTGAGGCAGACTCCATCGTCGAGTAGCCAAAGAAACCCGCATGCAGCATGCCTGTACTTTTGACTGCGACTACAAGTGCAGCGAAATAAACACCAGGTGGCAGCAAGAGCCTGACTGAGGAGTCGAATATCACAGAACACGGGATCTTCACCTAAGACCACAGGTGTCACTAAAAATCCAGCCAGCGCCATCAACGGGCGAGGGCGACCGACATCACGACCCTTCAGAATGTGCAGGGCCAACCACCTGCGCCCTCAAAAAGTAAAACAAATAAAATAAGGCCTACATGCGCTATAGGTTCCAACGTATAAAAAAAAGACTGACGAGATGTGCGTTCCAATGTTTGCGAGCGTTCAAGACTTTGGCTTCTCTTTCAAGCCATATCATCTGTATTGATTCGTTTAATTCATCTCTGTATTATTAGTAATATTTGTATCATTATTACTACAACTAGTAGTAGTAGTAGTAGTATAGTAGTAGCAATTGAAGTAGTAGCAGTAGCAGCAGTAGTAGTAGTAGAAGTAGTAATTGTAGTAATAGTAGTAGTAGTAGTAGTAGTAGTAGTAGTAGTAGTAGTAGTAGTAGTAGTAGTAGTAGTAGTAGTAGAAGTAGTAATTGTGGTAACTAGTAGTAGTAGTAGTAGTAGTAGTAGTAGTAGTAGTAGTAGTAGTAGTAGCAGTATGTTGCTGTAGTAGTAGTTGTTATATATTATCGTTCACTATAATGATTTTACTAGTTACTGTTCATTTTATATTTATTCATATTATTGTTATTATCATTAAAATAATAATTATCATTACATTATTACTATATATAATTTTGTATAATCATTTTTATTGTAATTTTGTTATTATTATTATTATTATTGTCATTCTTATAACTTTCAAATTATTATTATCATTATTATATATAATTATCATTATCATATGGACATTTGGTATTATTATTGATATTATAATTTTCAGTAGAGATAGTAATGATGGTAGTAGTAGTACTAGTTGTAGTAGTAGTAGTTGTAGTAGAAGTGTTAGTAATAGTTAAAGATGTTGTTGTTGTGTATCCATAATCTCAGCCTTGTATTTACAAGGCGAATTTGTAGCTGAACAAGTAGATATAATTTATGTTTCTCTTACGTTGCGTTCTTCCCTCAGAATTGTCTCGCCGCTTATATCCATTATTCCCTTCCCCTTATAGGTATGTCACTCATCACCAGTCTTTCCTTCGTTCCATTTTGTTTTAGTTTCCTTCTTCTCTCTTGTTCCCTTATTAAATTCATTATTACTTCCTTCATCCCATATTATATTTTTTCTCTCTCTCTCTTCTCTCTCTCTCTCTCGTCTCTCTCTCTCTCTCTCTCTCTCTCTCTCTCTCTCTCTCTCTCTCTCTCTCTCTCTCTCTCTCTCTCTCTCTCTCTCTCTCTCTCTCTCTCTCTCTCTCTCTCTCTCTCTCTCTCTCTCTCCTCCTTCTCTCTCTCTCTCTCTCTCTCTCTCTCTCTCCCCTCTCTCTTTTCTCTCTCTCTCTCCTCTCTCTCCTTCTCCTCTTCTCTCTCTCTCTCTCTCTCTCTCTCTCTCTCTCCTCTCTCTCTCTCTCTCTCTCTCTCTCTTTTCTCTCTCTCTCTCTCTCTCTCTCTCTCTCTCTCAAATATATATATTATTATCTATCTATCTATCTATCTATCTATCTATCTATCTATCTATCTATCTATCTATCTATCTATCTTCCCCCTATCCCATCTATCTATCCTTCTATCTACTATCTATCTATCTATCTTCTCTATCTTCTTCTTCTTATCTATCTATCTATCTCTATCTATCTATCTATCTATCTATCTATCTATCTATCTACTTCTATCTATCTATCTACTCTATCTATCTATCTATCTATCTATCTATCTATCTATCTATCTATCTATCTATCTATCTATCTATCTATCTATCTATCTATCTATCTATCTATCTATCTATCTATTCTATCTATCCCATCTATCTATCTATCTATCTATCTATCTATCTATCTATCTATCTATCTATCTATCTATCTATCTATCTATCTATCTATCTATCTATCTATCTATCTATCTATCTATCTATCTATCTATCTATCTATCTATCTATCTATCTATCATCTATCTATCATCTATCTATCTATCTATCTATCTATCTTATCTATCTATCTATCTATCTATCTATCTTATCTATCTATCTATCTATCTATCTATCTATCTATCTATCTACTATCTATCTATCTATCTATCTATCTATCTATCTAATCTATCTATCTATCTTATCTATCTATCTATCTATCTATCTATCTATCTATCTATCTATCTATCTATCTATCTATCTATCATCTATCTATCTATCTATCTATCTATCTATCTATCTATCTATCTATCTATATCTACTATACTATCATATATTATTATATATTTATATATATATATATTATATATATAATATATTTATATATTATATAATTATATATATATATATATATATATATATATATATATATATATATATATATATATATATATATATAAATATATATATATTATATATTATATATATATATATATATTTATATATATATATTATATATTATTATTTTTATATATATATATATATATATATATATATATATATATATATATATATCTATATATATATATATATTCGAGATGACCTCGAATGAGTGAATCACCGCAGTCCGCAGGGGCAGGGCCAGGCGCGGTGACCTGTGGTCACCGTACTTGACAACGTCACACATGCAACTCTGCCACAACTTGTTGGGATGTGTACAAACTCATTGTTTCGTCATCAGAAAACGAATAGTTCGTAGCTCTATATGGTCTTATCATATAATCAAATATACACAAGGTATTTATAACTCATTGAGAGGTAGTAGTTAATAATTATCAATATGAGAGAAAAAGCAGGGGTAGCGGCGATGATATGGCATATCCGCTTACCTCACCAGCCACATCTAAAGTGACTCGATGAAATATAGGCATAGGAAAGAATATAGGCATACTCTATGCTGACGTCACCGTGCGCCTCCGTGTGCAGCCGTGCATGTTGCCTTACTGAACGCAGCACTTGCCTGAAGACGCTATCAGTGACGTCTGAGTGCTCAGTGTACAGTAGTACTGAATTTCAAGGCTTAATTATTATCCATGTTTTGGTAATTAGAAGTAGTACAAGCTGTGCTGTTTTAGCACAATGACCAAATATATGCCCAAAAAATGTATACATATAAACTAAATTAGTACTCTATTTCTACCATACATGATTTGTATATACATTCAGCATAAAATTTAATAATTTATGTATTCATGTCGAGAAAGTAAATTTGATTAATCATTTATTGAAGGAACTGAAGAATACTTCTTCTTTTTTATTAATACTGCAACATATTTACTAATCGCAAATGGAAATTGCAAATATACTGCAAATGAAACTGCAAATCTACTTAAATGTTATGGACTTATTATTGAAAACAATATATTGTTTACTCAAAAATAGCATCACTTTTTTACGTTAGGGACCAAATGTAACCAATAGAGACAGTAACAGCGTCCGTGTACGTCATTGTTGTCTCTCCTGCTGTCTTATATTGATATTTTTATGCTTACTGTTCTTCTGAACTTGCTAACTGTATTCCTCTCCCCTTCCCGCGACCTCGATATAGAAAACT
>JACEEZ010022432.1:22500-25000 GCA_016584305.1 Chionoecetes opilio | reverse complement strand
TGGGAACACTATGAGCCCTGGTGATGTCCTATGATGCTGTCACAGGCATGGTAGTTGACCTGTCTTCCTCAGGAAGGCACAGGTGAGGCAGATAACAGCGTGTTGCCGTGAGGGGGGGACGCCTGCCACCGCCAGCTGTTGTTTTAGGGTCTGCGAGGATCCCTTGGGGAACACTATGAGCCCTGGTGATGTCCTATGGTGCTATCACAGGCGTGGTAGTTGACCTGTCTTCCTCAAGAAGGCACAGGTGAGGCAGATAACAGCGTGTAGGCGGGAGGGTGGACGCCAGCCGTTGTTATGGGGAGGATTCAACTAACGCCACCAGATGTCTCTCGTGCTGTTTTGAACTGGTGAAGGCACTGATGGGCGATGTTTGAATTTCACAAATCGTTCAAGTTGCCGCTTATTTTGATGCTTAGAATGTGTTTTCAGCAAATATACAAACACACAAACAATTGTAACCATATTGTGTGCAATAACTGTCAAGTGAACATTATATATCGTTTCAGTACTGTTTGGCTATATCGCCCTGACATCGTCCTGGTCATTCTGGCCCAACAAAGGCAATTCATATTAGATATGTATTGGCATGACACACAGTTGCCATCATCACGCAGCTCCGTTATTTGCTGGTATCGTCCCGTAATGTCGATGTTTGCTGAGTAGTTTCTATGGTTACTTGTAGTAGGCCTATGTCTGTTACAAAGCTATCTGTAATCTTGTCTTATATTGGATTTTATTAGAACTGCGCTGCCATCATGCATCTCGTTGCTAGAATTGATTTTATGTGTTGTATATCCGTATATGTGTAGTGATTCATGTTCCTTTAAACCATGGCTGTTTATGAGGATTATGTCTGGGTTGATTTCCATATATGTGTTCGTGAGGTTATATCTGTATGGCTACCGATGTGCTACATTATGTTGGAGTATCTCTATGGATTCTATTTTGCTGTTGAATGTATTTGTATGTAGTGTTGGACTCCCGTGTAGCGTATGTTGTATATTTATTGGTATTTGTGTACTTCCCATTCTGGTTCTATTTGCTTTCTTTTCTGACTCTATCTTTGTTTGGTGGTGGGGTCCTTTCATGGAAAAGTCCGTTTCTGATCTTTCGAAACATCTGATATTCGACTATTCTCCAGCATTCTGTTTAATTTATATCATTACTTCTAATTAGTTTTCTTACATCATCTTCATTATAGTTTGTGTGGGTATATAGCCATTTGTATTTCCCTGTCTCGATGCCTTCCATCAGTTGTCTCAGGCTCATGGTCCTTTCCGGCCATCCTTCGCTTGTCTTTGTTATGATTTCCAGTCCCATTTCTTTTCCACTTATTTGTTCTAGTGCAGGTATATCTTCTGTCTGTTCACCGTCTTTTTCTTCTACTATTCTTTCTTTTGCAATTTCATTGACCCTTTCTTGTTCCTCGTCTTTCTCTTCGTCTTCATTACTGTCTCTTGCCATATTTAATATTTCCATTGCAGGAGGGTTATCAGGCATTTTCACTTCTGGCAGACTGTTGGCTTTCAGGAGCTTGTTGATTTCGGTGTTATATGTTCCCGGCCGAGCTATATTGATCATGTGTGCGTGTAACATGCACGTTAGTATTCTTGCGGCTGTATCTTTTCCCAGATTAATGTTAGTGGAGTAGTTTGCTTCCTGATGTTTGTTGTTAGTTGTAGAGGTGACTTGGCTGTAGGTTATTTTTTTGGCTTTCTTTTTCTTGATTTGTCTCCCTTATCTTTTTCTGGCTGGGCATCTATTAGCCAAAGTGCTGTGCTGTCCTCCACAGTTTATGCATTGCTTGCTAATGGACATACTATAGGCCTCTTCCATTTGTGCCCAAGTTCCAGGAACCAGTTCTTTCAGTTCAGGGTTGGGTTCAGTTCCTGGTTCTGGGTTCGCGTGTCACAAATGGAACGCAAAACCCCGTTTTTTTGTTTACAAGCAAACTCAGCTGGCGAGGCAAGAGGAGGAGAGAGGAGAGAGTGAGAGAGAGAGAGAGAGAGAGAGAGGAGAGGAAGAGAAGAGACGATGAGAGAGGAAGAGAGGAGCGAGAGAGAGAGGAGAGAGAGAGAGAGAGAAGAGGGAGAGAGAGAGAGAGGAAGAGAGAGAGAGAGAGAGGAGAGAGAGAGAGAGAGAGAGAGAGATTAAAAGTGGTAACTCAGCTGTGATGTGAAGGGATCATATCAAGTTTAAGATCGCGGGACCGCTTTCCTTCACCAGTGCCCCTTGTAGGCCTGTCTGACATCCTCTCCGACTCGTGCATGCGGAAAACCCTTCACGATAAGAGAAATAGGGCCCAAGGCGCCCATTGTTTGTTATGAACTGAAAACTCTACCCAGGCTACAGACCTCCCAATGTGGGTAGAGAAAGTTTAAGGATTTTGCTGTGTCACTACGCGCGTCGCCTCGGACCCAGGTTTTCGTGCGCAAATGGAACGCCTGAATTCTTGGGTTCCGTGAACTGGTTCCTGAAATGTCGCAAATGGAAGGGG
>JACEEZ010022432.1:0-17500 GCA_016584305.1 Chionoecetes opilio | reverse complement strand
ACAGGATTTGTATGAACAATGAAAATGTACTCACATCCTATTTGCCGTCATCTGAACAATATTTTGACTGTTGATGTTAATTAAAACACAGTTTCTTATTATATGTCTGTATGAATGCTCTTGTTTTGGCATACATCTGTGTTAGCTTCACATATAAAAAGCTATGTGCAAACAAGATCACTTGTTCGGCATGAACACGATGCAAATGAACACTTATTTATTGCATTTGGTCTACTTGCACCACATCTATACCTTACTAACTCAACAACAGCTGATGGTGGCGGCTCAACGTCAGATAATTTTGGCACCAGGTGGTTGTCTACTTTCTTCCAGTCAAGTTTCAGAAAATCTGGCAATTGTGGATAAACAATGAGATCTTGTTCCCATGCAGCTGTGTGCTCGCCTGATATGTTTGTTGTTCCCAGGCTCCATGTGTTGGCGAAAGTTACTGAATACCCTTTGCCTTGAATAATGTCCATCTGAGGCTGCTTGGTTGAGTGATGTTAGAACCATTCTTGCAAAATAAATTACAGAGAAAGGATATGCAACCCTTGATGCAGTCCTGAGAAAGTTCACATCCAATTCCCAAAGAAAATATGGAACTTATAATATTGTCGTCCGCTCGCAGGAATTCTTCTTCTTTGACATATCTCTGATGTGGCATATTGTGTCACACCCAGTTTGTGCGTGCCATTTGTACAATGCCCTTGCCTTACTACACCAAGTAATTATTACTTAACTAAGTGCATCATATATTGACTGCAATAAGACAGTTCGACGTCGTTCACCTGTGCCCATCAGCATGGCTGCATTTTTACCTAGCAGAGGAACACGCCTCAATGCAAGACATAGAATCCAGCCTTTGCTGCTTCTATAGCGTGTATAATCATCAATGTGTCTGCCTCCTCCTGTGAACTTTTGTCAGGAAATATGACACCATCTGTGTTTGAAATCACACTTTTATGTGTTGCAGTAATTATGGATACGGTTGCATTATCTACAAGCTTCTGTATCAGTAAAGGGTAAGAAATTATTTTATAGTAATGCTTCCAAGACATTATTTGGTATCATTTATTTTGGTAGTGTCATGAACTTGGAAACCTGCTGCTATTACTATACTACCCCTGCGCCGTTTCTTGCTGCCTCTTTCAATGGTTGTGCCTTGGAATAATTGTCAAAAATCACTCGGGTAACATGATACTTAGAAGTTTATACAGTTTACAACATACTTATTTATGAGTTTAACGTATGCATTACCTAGGTCACTGCTGTTTTTGAAGGATTTTACTGCCATCAGCTCTTGTACAACGGCCATACCATCAATTATGAGACACTGGCGTGCATCTAGATTCAGTAAAAAAAAAGGAAAGTCGTATTGTAGTCAGCGATTCTGATATCAAAGGGCAAATCTGTCTATCTAACTATCTATATATCTATGCATGCATATATAACGCATTGGTTTAATGTTATGTGGTTCAAAAATGTGTAAAATGTGTAACTACATAAACAAGTGTGCGTAGAGGAAGGCTATTTTGAAATTAAAATGGTCGCTCATATGGGCTCAAAAAAAATTAGTAACAAGTGGTTTCATACTCAGTGACACTAAAAGGACATTTCCTGAAAGTTTCAAA
The DNA here is from genome assembly GCA_016584305.1 of Chionoecetes opilio. Classification (NCBI taxonomy): domain Eukaryota; kingdom Metazoa; phylum Arthropoda; class Malacostraca; order Decapoda; family Majidae; genus Chionoecetes; species Chionoecetes opilio. The sequence goes on along the minus strand of JACEEZ010022432.1, from coordinate 15,869 downwards.
GAGTATACCCAAAAATACAGTTAAACCCATTTTTTGCTACACAAACTGAGTAACAGGCTCCAACGTAAAATAATTAAAAAAATCCATCGATCTATCTGGGTATACAATACATACTCATATATTTTCAGTTATCTCTTTCATAACCCGTCAGTTATTGATTTCGAGTTATCGGAAGTCATTTGCATGTATAGTATCATAATCATATTGATGTATTTCAAGTGATACGTAAGTAAAAAATAAATCAATAAACAGTTAGAGGTATTAACTATTACACATTGTTAGATTTGAAAGCATTTTGCAGGCTTCAAATTTTATTATTCTCAATTACTTAGCATGTAACCATTATACATTTATTATGTAACAATAAATATTATATTATTAGCAAAATCAGCATCATAATTATGATCATGAGCATAATCATACTCACACTCCGCTGTTTATGCTGACAAAAGTTCTGACAAAAAATTCATCACACACACGACCAATTGAAGGCCACTTCCAACAGGAAGGCAAGGGTTGCTATCACGATTCCTGCCATCCATGATACTAAAACCCCCGCAATTTTAGAAAGACCAAGAAGTTTTAGTTTGTCATCTCTTAGACGAGGTGGCACGCACGCTGCATCAGGAACATGGCCCTTTTTGGTGGCACGTATCCAATTGATTCTGAAAAACCCCAAAATGTTTTAGTGTATAAAACTATATATATATATATATATATATATATATATATATATTATATATAATATATATATATATAATTTTTATATATATATAATATATATATATAAAATATATATATATATATATATATATATAATATTATTATACCTATTTAAATGTATTATATATATATATATATATATAAAATATATATATATATATATATATATATATATATATATATATATATATATAATACATATATATATATATATATATATATATTTTATATATATATATATTTATATATATATATAACACGTGTATATATATATATATAATATATATATATAGGAAAAAATAATAGTAGAAAAAAATAGTAAGAAATAAGATGAAATAAGTAATAGTCTACGGTAGTATATGAAAAAAAGTAATAGTATGAAAAAAATAGTAGGGGATAACTAATGATAGGAAGATATTACACAGCAGAGCCCAGGGAAAAATAAGATAAGAGGGAAAGATAACAAGATCCATGACAAAACGAGGATAACAAGGAAATAAAGATTGTAGGAAAATTGTACCTAGGAAAAGGAAGAGAAAAGGAAGTAAAAGATAAGTAGTAGCTAATCTTATCTTTGAGTTACGTAAGGAATATAAATAATTAAATACTTATTACTTCATTTACTTATCAATCTAGACCGGGGTAATTTGGTCCAGGTTACCAACTTTATCTTTTTTATATAGGTAGGAAAGATAACTATAGATAACAAAACCCAGGAAAAAAAGAGGATAACAATGAAAAAATTATATATAAATGGTACCGTAAGGAAAAACATATCATCCTAGGTACGTAGAACATAGGAAAATAAATGAAATAGCAGGAAAACACAAGATTGCAGAATCAAATATAGAAAATAGTGAAAGTTACAGTGAAGAGCATTTAAATTTTATCCCAAATTCCCGCCATGCCCAACGCAAAAACTTTAAATTTAAACAAAAACGTTTTCCCCATAAAAAAAAAAATTTAAAACCCCTCTTTTTCCACAAAACTGAATCAACACAACATATTCAATTAAAAAAAAACACTCCTTAATAAAGTATACATCATTTATCCCAATTACCCAACCATGTAGATATCAGCAATTAGAAAAAATATGAAATGACCATCCGGGTAACTCTGATTTTCCTAGCAAAAGGGAAAAATGAATCACCAGAGCCCTTCAAGAATTTCACGGGGGGGGACGCGAGGGCAAATTTCGGGGAGTATTTTAGTGAAATCTATCGTTTTGATCATATCTAATCGCTGGCTTTCTAATCTGCTGTGCTACTATATTAACTTCACATCCAGAACCCTTCAAGTTAGTCATACTTTCGAAGAGATAATGGCAAGGTAACTGAAAGGCCGTTAGGTTACGGAGGAACAATAATAGCTAACCTGATTTCTCGGTAAAAAAAAAAAACAAAGATGTCTGGATTTTCACTAAAGGATGTCAAACTTGCTTTTTTGTTTCTATTAGTTCTTTTGCCTTCTAAAAAAACACCTATCCCATCCAAAGTCATTTAATAGGAGGGAAATTAAGATTAGGACAGGGAAGGTAGGGAAGGAAGGGGTAGGTAGGGAGGAAGGGATGAAGGAGTGATGGATGAGGAAAGGGTTAGGGGGTAAAGGGAGGGAGGAGGAAGGGAGGTGCAGAGAGGGAGAAGGGGAGGGACGAGGGAAGGGGAGTTAGGGAAGGAAGGGAATGAGAGAGCATGACGGAGGAAGGAAGGTAGAAGGGGAGGGGTGGGTGAGGGGATGGAATAGGGGAAGATGGAGGGTTAGGAGGAGGATGCGGGATGGAAAGGGGAGGGTGTCAGAATGAGAATGGAGGAGAAGTAGGGAGAGATGAAAAATGGGAGGAGGAGGGATGGAAAAGGGAAAGGTGAGGGGGAGCCATAGTGGAATAGGGGAAGAAAGTGAAAGGTAGGAGGTGGAAGAGCGATGGACTTGTATCTGCCTGTTTTGTTTTCTCTTAGCAACGTAAGCGGAGGGCAGATTTTAATTACAAACGGAAATATATCCTGCTTGCCAATGGGGGAATGCTATCTCTCTCCGAAAACTCCCTCAGGCTCATCTCCTCTCTCTCATCTCAGCTCTTCCCCCAATGTGTTGGCGAGATATCAAATACTCTCAGGTACCTCTCATTTCAAATCTCTCTCTTCGTCTCTCCTCTCTCAGTCTATCTTGTTCTGTATGGAATGTGTGGAAGGCTTGTAATCACTGGAAAAGATGGAGGTGTGGCATGTAGTAGTGGTGATGGTGGTTGAGGAGAAGAGAGTAGAGGAGATAAGAGAGAGAGAAAAAGAGTAGAGATAGACGAGAAGAAGAGAGAAGAGAGATTAGAGCGAGAGATGAGGAGAGAGAGAGAGAGAGAGAATAGAAGAAGTGGAGAGAGACAGGAAGTGAAGAGGAGGAGAAGAAGTAGAGAGGCAGTGCGGGGTGAGGGCGTAAGGAGGATAAAAGACTAGAAATATCGGGACAGTGGAGGTAGAAGAAGCGGGCGAGTGGGGGGGGGGGAGAGGGGGGGCAGTAAGAGTAAGAGAAAGAGATAAAATTTTCAACTATAATAACTCACATATATAATCATGTGGAGGAAAACAATGTATATATTGTATTCATGGTTAGCTAGTTTACTTTGTGTGTGTGTGTGTGTGTGTGGTGTGTTTACCGCAGCTCAGATAGTGAACGAGGGACAAAGAGCCTTATTGATCACTTGTTGCATATAGGAATGAAAATAAAAAAAAAGAAGAAAAAAAAAAAAAAAAAAAAAAAACAAAAAAAAAAAAAACCCTTAAACCCCCACAAACGAGAGAGAGCCAAAGAGAGAAAAGTGAGAAGTCGAGATGGCACAAGAGAGAGAAAAACAATCAATTCCTTAACGTGAACATTCCTAGTTAAGATATTTACTCTAAACTCGCTCACAAATCTGTTAAGCTAATAAATATTCACCTACGTTCGAACTCTTCTTAAGTGATTCTTAATTCTTTTTATCCTCCCCTATCTCTCCCTTCTCCCCTTCTTCTTCCTTCCTCCCCTTATTTTAATTATTTTTCCCCCCTTCTTATTTCCCTCTTCCCCTTCCTTCCCTTCCCCTTCCTTTCTATATAATAAGTCTTAAGGGGGAAAAGAAGAAGGTGAAAAGAATAATTTATTGTATGGAGGGGATTTATGTTAATATATTTTTTCGGGTATTATAAAGATGGGAGAAAGGAAGATAATTTGAAGGGAATTGGAAACAGGAAAAAAAAGGTTAGCAAATTTTGACCAGGTTAGGTTAGAGTTTATCTTATATAGTGAGGTAGCGCTTAGTTAGGTTTATAATTTTTTTTTTTCTTTTTTAATTTTTTTTAGCCTCTCTCACAACTATTACAATGAACGGTTTCCTTACCTCTCAAAAAATCCCCCCCTTTTATAATGACGTTTTTTTTTTTTTTAACACTCTCCCCCCAAAACGAAAACTACTTCCCATACCCACTTTTTATAATGACGTTTTCTTTTATCATTACATTTCTCCCCCAGCTTTATAAATGACGTTTTCCTTACCTTCTCCACCCCACTTTATACATGATCGTTGTTTTTCCGTCTCCCTCTCACTTTATAATCATGACTTTTTTTATTTTTTTTTTTTTTTTTTTTTTTTTACCTCTCACCCCCGCCACTTTATAATGACGTTTTATTTTTTTTTAGCTATTTTTATTTTACCTCTCCAACACTTTATAATGACGTATTTTTTTATACTTCTCCCGCCATTTATAAGACGTTTTTTTATTTTTTATTTATTGTTACCTCTTCCCCCCCACTTGTATAAATGACGTTTTTTTTATTTTTTTACTCATCTTCACCCACTTTATAAAAAATTGAGACGGTTTTTTTTTTTTTTTTTTTCTTATTTTATTATTTTCTATTTTTTTTATTTTTTTTTTTTTAATACCTCTCCCATGCCATGGTTATAATGACGTTATTTTTTGTTACCGTCTCCCACACACTTTATAATGTACGTTTTTTTTTTTTAAACTCCTGCCCCCAACTTTACAATGACGTTTTTTTTTTTTATTTATAATATGTTTTTTTATTTACCTCATCTGCATACAAGCTCTCCCCCACACTTTATAAATAAATAAATTACGTTTTTTTAGGTTTTAACCTCTCCCTCCCTGTTAATAATTTACGTTTTTTTTTACCTCTACTCAGATCAACACGCTCCCACTTTATATGACGTTTTTTACCTCGCGCCCCACTTTATAATGACGTTTTTATTACCTCTCACCCCAACTTTCATTAATGACGTCTTTTTTTTTTACCTGCTGCCGAAACACTTTATAAATGACGTTTTTTACCTCTCCAACACTTTCTAATGACGTTTTTTAACCTCTACCCAAAACCTCCCTCCCTCCACTCTTATAAATGACGTTTTTGACCTCTACCACCCACTTTATCAAATGACGTTTTTTGACATGTTTATTTTACATCTCCCCCACGATAATACTAGACCGTTTTTTTTTTTTACTTCTCCTCCCCCTACTATTATATGTGACGTTTTTTTTACCGTCTCCCCAACTTTACAATGACGTTTTTTTTGACCTCATCCCTCTCCCCACTTTACAAATGACGTTATTTTTTTACCTCATCCCATCCACTTTTCAAAAATATGACGTTTTTTACCTCATCCAACTACTTTTATAATGACGTTTTTTAACCTCTCCAACACTTTATATGATGGTTTTTTACCTCCAACCTTTATAATGACGTTTTTTATATATTTATTTTTTTTTAAACCTCTCCAACCACTTTAACAATGACGTTTTTTTTTTTTTTATACCTCTCCCCCCACTTTATAAATGACGTTTTTTATTACCTCTCCCCCACTTTATAATTGACGTTTTTTTTTCCTTCATGCCCACCCACTTTGTATACATGAACGTTTTTTTTATTTTTTTACTCTCATCCCCCACTTTATAATGACGTTTTTTTTATTACCCTCCCCCACTTTATATGACGTTTTTTTATATTACCTCTCTCCCCCTTACAATGACAGTTTTGTGTTTATTAACCTCTCACCCCACTTTATAATAATGACGTTTTTTTACCGCTCACCACCACTTTATAAATAGACGTTTTTTTTTTTTTTACCTCTCACCATACCACTTTATAATAATGACGTTTTTTTTTTTTTTTTTTTATTTTAACCTCTCCATCTCCCCGCCTTATAATGACGTTTTTTACCTCTCCCAACGTCAACAACTTTAGCCGAATGACGTTTTTTTTTATTTTAACCTCTTCCGCCGCACGTTGTTGTGATGTAGAGATTTTATACCTCTCGCCCCACTTTATAATGACGTGTTTTTTAACCTCTCACCCGCCCTTTACAATGACGTTGGTTTTTTTTACCTCTCCCTCGCCCCACTTTAACTGACGTTTAACTCTCCCGACCACCTTATAATTAACGTTTTTATAATTACCTCCTTTGCCACTTTTTATAAATGACGTTTTTAATTATTTTTTATTTTTTTATTTTATTTTTTTTTTTTTATTTCGTTTTATTTTCTTACCTCTCCCAACTTTATCAATAGACCTTTTTACACATCCTTCCCACCCACTTTATAGGGAACGTTTTTTATTACCTCTCCCCCCGTTGTCTATTTTTTCATTGGTTAAAAGTTTTTTTTTTTTGGGTGTGAGGAGGTATTTTTTGGTTTGGTGTTTTTTTTTTTTTTTTTTTTTTTTTGTTTTTTTAGGAGGGATTTGTTTTTTTTGGTGGTTTGTTTGTGTTTATTTTTTTTTTTGCTTTATAATAACGTTTTTTTTTTTACGCTCACATCCCGACCAACTTATAAATGAATAAATATGACGCTTTTTACCTCTCCCCCACTGTATAACATAACGTTTTTTTTTTACCAGTCTCACCTCCCACACTTTATAATAATGACGATTTTTTTATCCCACTCTATCCACTCCCCACACACCCACTTTATAATTGACGGTTTTTTTTTTAATAACACTCTCCCCCACTTTATAAATAGACGTTTTTTTTTTAATAAATACGACATGCCTCATATAATTAAGCCAATGACAAAAAAATAATAAAAAGGAGTCTCCCCCACTTTTATAATGACGTTTTTTACATCTCCCCCACTTTATACTGACGTTTTTTACCTCTCCCCCAGCAAACTAAATATTCCCCCACTTTATGAATAACGTTTTTTTTTTTACCTCTCGCCCCACTTTATAAATGACTTTTTTTTTTACCTTCCCCACACCACTTTATAATAATGACGTTATTTTTTACCGCATCCCCCACTTTACATAAATGACGTTTTTGTTTTTTTTATTACCTCTCCCCCACTTTAATAATGACGTTTTTTTTTTTTTAACAGCTATCTCCCAACACCACTATTATAATGAACGTTTTTTTCCCTCTCCCCCCCCCCCGAAGATAATCCCCACTTATAATGACGTTTTTTTACATCTCTCCCACCACTTTCCATAATGACGTTTTTTTGCCTCTCCCCAGCACTTTATATAATGACGTTTTTTTTTTTACCTCTCTTATTGACAACCCCACCGCCAACTTTACAATGACGTTTATTTACACTCCTCCCCCATTTATAATGACAAGTCTTTTTACCTCTCCCCCCACTTTATAATGACGTTTTTTTTTCACTCTCCCACGACCCACCACTTTACAATGACGTTTTTTTTGACCTCAGCCCCCACTTTATAATGACGTTTTTTTTTTTTTTTTACCTCTCCCCCACTTTAGCAATTACGTTTTTTACCTCTCCCTCCCACTTTACAATGACGTTTTTTTACCTCTCCCACCCACTTCTATAATGACTTTTTTTACCTTCCCCCGACAGGAACCGCAATACCCTCTCCCCCGGGCGATCCCCCCACTTTATTAATGACGCTTTTTTTTTTACCTCGTCCACCACTTTATAATGACGTTTTTTATTTTTTTACCTCTCCCACCAAGCTCTCCCTCCCACTTTATAAATGCGTTTTTTTACACTCTCCCCCCCCACTGTTACAATGTACAGTTTTTTTTACCTCTCCCCCACTTTATAATGACGTTTTTTTTTTTTTTTACCTCTCCCTTCCACTTTATCAATGACGTTTTTTACCTCGTCTCCCCACTTTACAATAGACTGTTTTTTTTTTTACCTCTCCGCCACTTTATTAATGACGTTTTTTACCTCTCCCATCTCCCCCACTTTACATAAGTGACGTTTTTTTACCTTCTCCCTCCACTTTACAACTGACGTTTTTTTTTTATTTTTTACCTCTCACCCCACTTTACAATGACGTTTTTTTACCTCTAAAAACAAATATCCCCCACTTTATAAGATAACTGACCTCATTTTTTAACCTCTCGACCCCACTTTATTAATGACTGTATTTTTTTTTTTACCTCTCACCCACTTTATAATGACGTTTTTTTTACCTCTATCCCCACTTTATAAATGACGTTTTTTACCTCTCCCCCCACCTATATAATGACGTTTTTTTTTTTATTTTTTTTACCTCTCTCCAAGACCCCCACTTTACAATGACGTTTTATAATACTCTCGCCCCACTTTATAATGACGTTTTTTTACCTCTCTCAACCGTGCTGTTATAAAATGAACGTTTCTTACCTCTCCCCCACTATTATAAATGACCGTTTTAAGTAGGTATCTGAAGGGATCTGTGAAGGTCTGGAGGAAAAAAGCCCACTAATAAGGGCGGGAAAGGACTCTAGAATTTTACCCTGTTTTACCATGTATGTATTATGAACGTATTATGAAATGAGGTACTATTAAGTATTGGAGATGGAAGATAATGTGAAGTAAATGAGAAAGGAAATAAAGGGAGCATTCTGTGTTTATTAAATTTTGTTAGGAATAAGGGAGCCTATCTGTGTGTATTAGTTTGTGTAGGGAAATAGAAAGGGGCCCTATCTGTGTGTATTAGTTGTATAGGAAATAAAGGGGCCTATCTGTGTTGTATTAATTGTTTAGGAAAATAAAGGAGCCTATCTGTGTTATTAATTGTGTAGGAATAAAGGGAAGCCTATCTGTGTATTAGTTGTTTAGGAAATAAGGATCCTACTGTGTGTACTAATTTGGTTAGGGAAATAAAGGGAGCCTATCTGTGTATTAATGTTTAGGAAATAAAGGAGCCTATCTGTGTGTATTAGTTTTTAGGAAAATAAAAGGGAGCCTATCTGTGTGTATTAATTGTTAGGAAATAAAGGGAGCCTATCTGTGTGTATTAGTTGTTAGGAAATAAAGGGAGCCTATCTGTGTGTATTAGTTGTTAGGAAATAAAGGGAGCCTATCTGTGTGTATTAGTTGTTAGGAAATAAAGGGAGCCTATCTGTGTGTATTAATTGTTAGGAAATAAGGGGCCTATCTGTGTATTAGTTGTTAGGAACAACTAAAGGAGCCTATCTGTGTATTAATTGTTTATGGAAATAAAGGGAGCCTATCTGTGTATTAGTTGTTAGGAAATAAAGGGAGCCTATCTGTGTGTATTAATTGTTAGGAAATAAAGGGAGCCTATCTGTGTATTAATTGTTAGGAAATAAAGGGAGCCTATCTGTGTGTATTAATTGTTAGGAAATAAAGGGAGCCTATCTGTGCATTAGGTGTTGGTTAGGAAATAAAAAGGGATCCTATCTGTGTATTAAATTGTTAGGAACTAAAGGGAGCCTATCTTGTGTGTATTAATTGTTAGGAAATAAAGGGACATATCTTGTGTATTAGTGTGTAGAAATAAAGGGAGGGGCCTATCTGTGTGGGAGGGGGTGGGGGGGTCTGTGTGTATTAGTTGTTAGGAAATAAAGGGAGCATATCTGTGTGTATTAGTTGTTAGGAAATAAAGGGAGCCTATCTGTGTGTATTAGTTGTTAGGAAATAAAGGGAGCCTATCTGTGTGTATTAATTGTTAGGAAATAAAGGGAGCCTATCTGTGTGTATTAGTTGTTAGGAAATAAAGGGAGCCTATCTGTGTGTATTAATTGTTAGGAAATAAAATAAAGGGGAGCATATCTGTGTGTGATTAGTTGTTAGGAATAAAGGGAAGGGAGCCTATCTGTGTTGTATTAATTGTTAGGAAATAAACGGAGCCTATCTGTGGTGTATTAATTTGTTTTATGAAATAAAGGAGCCTACTGTGTGTATTAGTTGTTAGGAATTAAGGGAGCCTATCTGTGTATTGTTGTTAGAGAAAATAAAGGGAGCATATCTGTGTATTATCGGTATGTTAGGAATAAAGGAGCCTATCTGTGTGTATTAGTTGTTAGGAACATTAAAGGGAGCCATCTGGTGTATTAGTTGTTAGGAAATAAAGGGCGAGCTATCGGTGTATTAGTTTGTTAGGGAAATAAAGGGAGCACATCTGTGTGTATTAGTTGTTAAGGAAGAAGGGAGCCTATCTGCTGTGTATTAATTGTTAGGAAATAAAGGTGAGCCTATCTGTGTGAGATTACATTGTTATAAGTAAATAAAGGGAGCCTATCTGTGTGTATTAGTTGTTAGGAAATAACGGGAGCCCTATCTGTGTGTAAGTAATTAGTTAGGAAATAAAGGGAGCCATAGTCTTTTGTGTTTAGTTGTTATAATAAAGGGAGCACTATCTGTGTGTATTAATTGTATAGGAAATAAAGGGATCCTACTGTGTGTATTAGTTGTTAGGAACTAAAGGGGAGCCTATCTGTGTGTATTAGTTGTTAGGAATAAGAGGGAGCGCTATCTGTGTGTAATTATTAGTTGTTAGGAAATAAAGGGGAGCCTATCTGTGTGTTATTGAGTATTGTTAGGAAATAAAGTAGCCTATCTGTGTATTAGTTGTTAGGAAATAAAGGGAGCCTATCTGTGTTATTTAGTTGTTCTACTAAATAAAGGGAGGCTATCTGTGTTGTATTATTAGTTAGTATAGGAATAGACGGGAGCCTCTCTGTGTGTATTAGTTGTTAGGAAATAAAGGGAGCCTATCTGTGTGTATTAGTTGTTAGGAAATAAAGGGAGCCTATCTGTGTGTATTAGTTGTTAGGAAATAAAGGGAGCCTATCTGTGTATTAGTTGTTAGGAAATAAAGGGGAGCCTAATCGTGTGTGCGTCATTAGTTGTTAGGAAAAATAAAGGGAAGGCTATCTGTGTGTATTAGTTTGTTAGGCAAATAAAAGGAGGCATATCTGTGTGTAGTAATGTTAGGAATATAAAGGGAGCCTACTATCTCTGTGTATTAGTTTTTAGGAAATAAGGGAGCCTATCTCTGTGATTAGCTATTGTTTAGGAATAAAGGAGCCCTATCTGTGTGTATTTAGTTTTGTTTAGTTGACAAATAAAGGGAGCATATCTGGTGTGTATTAGTTGTTTAGGAAATAAAAGGGAGCATCAATATCTGTGTGTATTGTTTGGTATGGAAATAAAGGGAGCCTATCTGGTGTATTAATTGTTGAGAAATACAAAGGTAGCCTATCTGTGTTTTAGTTTTGTTAAGGAAATAAAGGGAGCCTATCTGTGTGTTTAGTTTGTTAGGAAAATTAAAGGAGCATATCTGTGGGTATTAGTTGTTAGGAATAAAGGGAGCCTAAATCTGTGTGGTATTAGTTGTTAGGAAAAATTACAGGGAGCCTTCATATGTGTATTAGTTTTTTAGGAAAATAAAGGGGAGCCTATCTTGTGGTATTAGTTGTTATGAAATAAAGGGAAGCCCTATCTGTTGTGTATTTAGAGTTGTTAGGTAAATTACGTGAGCCTATCTGTGTATTAGTTTGTTAGGAAATAAAAGGGAGCCTTTCTGTGTGGTATTAGTTGTTAGGAAGAATAGGGGCAGCATATCTGTGTATTCGGTTTTGTTAGGAAATAGGGAGCCTATCTGTGTGTATTAGTTTGGTAGGAAATAAAGGGGCCTATCTGTTGTATTAGTTGTTAGGAAATTAAAGGGACCTATTCTGTGTGGTATTGTTGTATAGGAAATAAAGGGGAGCCTATCTGTGTTGTATTAGTTGTTAGGAAAATAAAGGGAGCCTATCTTGTGTGTATTAGTTTGTTAGGAAATACAAGCGGAGACCTATCTGTGTGTATTAGTTTGTTAGGAATAAAGGGAGCCTATCTGTGTGTATTAGTTGGTTAGGAATAAGGGAGCCTAATCATGTGTGTATTAATTGTTAAGACAACTAAGGGAGCCTATCTGTGTGTTATAGTTGGTTATGGAAATAAAGGGAGCCTATCTGTGTGCGTATTAGTTGTTAGGAAAATAAGGGAGCATATCTGTGTGTAATTAGTTGTTAGGTGAGAAATAAGGAGTGAGCCTATCTGTGTGTATTATTGGTAGGAAAATAAGGGAGACCTATCTGTGTGTATTAGTTGTTATGAAAATAAAGGGAGCATATCTGTACACTACCACACAGCACATACACACATACCACACACACACACACAACAACACACACGAACACACACCCCACAACGGTTTCAAATTTCCTCTATATTATTCATTTTTTATTTTCGGACCTCAAGTTTCTCGGTTACCGTTAACAACACTGCGGTTAGGTTTTTTTTTTTTCTCTCCATGTTTCTTTTCTTTTTCTTCTATTTTTTTTCATTCTTCTTCCTTCGAATGTTCTCACCTCTCATTTCCGTTCCTTCATCAGGCCCTTCCTTCTTTCTTTCTTCCTACCCCCCTATCTTAACTACCTTACCACCTCCCTTTCTCTCTCCTCGCCTCCCCTCCCCTCCTAACAACCTACTTGTCTCCCTCCCTCCCTCCTTTAAAAAACCACCGTCCTCCCTCCCTCCCTCCCATCACCTCCCCTTTTTCCTTCCACGGGTTACTCCAATGGCATCTTTGCGACCTTTTGATAAATACTTGTTAATGAGGCGAATCCAGGTAAAGGCAGGTGTGTGTGTCTGTGTGTGTGTGTTGTGACTGTGTGTGTGACCGTGTGTGTGTTGTGACTGTGTGGGTGTGTTTTGGACTGTGGGTGTGTGTGTGAATAGAGTACCTAGTGTAACCGTGTGTGTGTGTGTGTGTGTCTGTGTGTGTGACTGTGTGTTGTGCTCGTGTGTGTGTGGACTGGGGTTGTGTGTGTGACTAGAATACCTATGTGTGACCGTGTGTCTGTTGTGTGTGTGTGTGTGGACTGTGGGGTGTGACCGTGGTGTGTGTGACTGTGTGTGTGACCGTGTGTGTGTGTGACGTGTGTGTGTGGACTTGTGTGTGTGTGTGTGTGACTAGAGTACCTATGTGTGACCGTGTGTGTGTGTGTGTTGAGAGATAGAAATTGTAACCATCAAAAACTATTGAAAAAGTTATCCTTATTGATTATTTTTTCTTCCATATAGACAACATCCATTTCTTTGATCCTCTGTGTCACGTCAAATTCCTTTTCCTCATTAGTTATTTCTCATCCTTTAAAATGACATAAATACTTATTTTTTTTCCTTCCCCCCCTCCTCTCCCTTCGCCTCCTTCCTCTTCTTCTCTTCCCTCTTTTCCTCCCCCTCCTTCTCTTCTTCTTCCATTTGCTATTATTACCCAGCATTCCACAATTCAACTGATCTTTTGACGGTAATAAATGTTCTTTTTCCTGTGTGTGTGTTTGGGGTGGGGTGGTTGGGTGTGTGTGTGTGTGTGTGTGTGTGTGTGTGTGTGTGTGTGTGCCTAATGCCAGCCTATAACTTCCGGTCATTTCTTGGAACTCATTTATTTTTTCTACATTTTAGTGAAACGTGATGTGTGTTAAGAGAGAGAGAGAGAGAGGAGAGAGGGAGAGGGAGGAGAGAGAGAGAGAGAGAGGAGAGAGAGAGAGAGAGAGAGAGAGAGAGAGAGAGAGAGAGGGAGAGAGAGAGAAGACGAAAAAGATAGAGAGGTCGGAGAGAGAGGAGAGAGGAGAGAGAGCGAGAGTACACCTGTCCTTTGTGTTCAATTTTTTTTTTTAGAGGGGAGGGGAGAAAAGGAGAGAGAGAGAGAGGAGGAAAAATAAAAAAGAGAGAAGAGAGAGAAGAGAGAGAGAGAGTAACACCTGTCCTTTTTGTTCAATTTTTTTTTTTTTTTAAAAAGAGGGGAGAGAGAGAGGAGAATGAGAGGGGAGACGAGCGAGAGGGGGAGAGAGGGGAAGAGGGAGAGAAAAAGAGGGAGAGAGAGAGAGAAAGATAAAAAGGAGAGAGGAGGGGAGAGAGGAAGAGAGAGAGAGAAGAGAGAGAGAGAGTACAACCTGTCCTTTGGTTCAATTTTTTTTTTTAGAGAGAGAGAGAGAGAGAGAGAGAGAAGGGGGAAGAGAGAGAGAGAGAGAGAGAGAGGAAGAGAGAGAGGGAGAGAGAGAGAAGAAGAACGTTTGGAAAGAGAAGAGATGAAGGGGAGAAGAGAGGAAAAGAGTTGAGAGAGGAGAGGAGGAGGGAAGAGGAGAGAGAAGAGAGAGGAGACAAGCCCCAGGTCAAAAAGAAAGTGAAGGAAAGGAGAGAAAACTTTTTTTCCTTTGTTTTCCTTTTTTTTTTTAAAAATATTTACACAGGTTGTTTTTGGGGTAACGTACCCTTTTCCTTTTGTTCAATTTTTTTTATTTTTAACCTTAAATTTAAACTGTCGGGGGGGCAAAAGTGCTTCTTTTTCCTTATTTTTCAATTGGGTTTTCCTGTTCCGTTATTTTTTCTTTATTTAAAATTTTCTTTTCTTTTCTTTTTTTCGCTTTTTTTCTTCTTTTTTTCCTTATTTTCATTGTTTTTTTTCTTTCCCTTTTATTTTTTTATTTCTTTCATTTTTTTATACTTTTTTTCTTTCTTTATTTTCTTTTTCTTTTTTATATTTGCTTTCTTTTTTCCTTTTTATCACATTGTTGTTTTTCTTCCTGTATTCTTCTTTTCATACCTTCATTTAATTGTTCTTTTTTTCTTTTTTTTTTTTTTTTTTTCTTTCTTTTCTTTTTTTTCTTTCTTTTTATTTATTTTATTTTTTTTTTTTTTCTTTTTTCTTTCTTTAAATTTTTTTTCTTTTTTAATTTTTCTTTCTTTTTTTTTTTATTTTCTTTTTTTCTTTTCTTTCTTATTTTCTTTCTTTTTTTCCTTTTTAATTACATTTTTGTTGTTTTTCCCTTTTTTGTTATTCCTTTCTTTTCCTTTTTTTAAAATTTTCTTTCTTTTTTTCATTTTCTTTCTTCTTTGGGTTTATATTTGTTTTCTTTTTTTTATTTTTTTTCTTTTCTTTTTTCTTTTTTTTTTTTCTTTCTTTTCTTTCTTTTTTCTTTTCTTTAATTTCTTTTCTTTTCTTTCTTTTATTTTTTCCTTTCATTTTCTTTCTTTTCTTAATTTTATTTTCTTTATTCTTTTTTTTTTCTTTCTTTCTTTTTTTGTCTTTTTTTCTTTCTTTTCTTTCTTAAATTTGCTTTCTTTTCTTTCCTTTCTTTATCACATTCTTTGTTTTTATTCTTCCTGTTATTTTCCCATATATTCTCTGACCTACATTTTCAACACCACTCTATTTTTATTTTAAATTTTTACATTTTTATTTTTAATTAGGACCTACTTTTTCTACTGTCCGAATTTTTATTATTTTTATCATCTATTATTCTCTGCATTATCTTATTCTCCTATGTCCTTCTTTTGTCTTCCTCTCAAGTTACTTTAATGTTGGCGCCCCCCCCCCCTCCCCTTCTCTCTTCTCTCTCGCCTCTCTTTAAAAAAAATTTTTCTCTCTCTTCTCCTTCTACTCTCTCTCCTCTCCTCCCAAATCTCCTCTATATCACTCTTTCTCTCTCATCTATATCTTTTTTCAATTTCCTTAGGACTTGCTTTGTAGTTTAGTTTATTCTATAAAACAAACTTTCATTACAATATAATAATAAAATAATTATATAATTTTGTTGTCATCACGGTATAAATATTAAAGTTAGTACAGGGACGTCCCTCATCATCAGCATCATCATCATCATATCGGGAATGGGCCCGGTGTTTAGGCCGGATGGAGAGAAGAGGAGGAAGGAAGGGGAGAAGAGAAGAGGAAGAGGAAAGGGGGAGGAGGAGGGTTGTAGTAGCAGCAGGAGTAAGAGTAGGAAGAGCAGGAGGAGGAGGAGGAGGAGTGATTGAAGTAGCAACAGGAGTAAGAAAAAAAAAGAAAAAAGGGAAGAAAAAAAGAAAAAGAAGAATGAGGGAGGAGAAGGATGAGTTAAACCCGGTGGGGATTTCGTA
>JACEEZ010022431.1:0-19225 GCA_016584305.1 Chionoecetes opilio | reverse complement strand
CCTTCGGCCAGACCCCAGACCCACAACTATACCTTCAATTCTAACCCCTACCGTACAGCATAGACCCCCTAAAATAAAATGTTATTTGGCCGTAGGAGCCATTTTTTTTTTTTTGCATCAGTATCTAATATACTATAGGAGTACCGTGTGTCTGTGGTGTGTGTGTGTGTGTGTGTGTGTGTGTGTGTGTGTGTGTGTGTGTGTGTGTGTGTGTGTGTGTCTTGTTTGGGTAGCCGAAATTGTAAATTTCAATTTTGATGAGAGTAGGCTCAAAAAATCGCAAATAAATCGTAGGTGGTAAGCGGTTGGTCCCATGTCGATTGAATATTTTGAAGGGGGGTTTTGGGCTAAAAACATTTAGGAGTATTAGATTCCAGGAAAAACTGCGATAACGTCTTGCCGCATTCCACAAAACTCAGTAGACTCATGGACGTTTTGTGTGCGTGTGTGAGTGTGTTGTGTTTGGAATCACACGGAACACAAAGGGTTGGAATCACACGGAACGTGGTCTACCCCGAGGCACTTTGACCAGTGACCAACGACAGCAACAAACACGATTGGAGTTTGCAATCACATGTTGTCTAATAGGTGTCTTGCACGTGACGTGCACAGCCCTTGTTGTGGCTGCGACAGGCGCGGGAAATGCGAGCTGGAGGACCAACAAACTCCACTTGCCGCCCTGTTTGCCACTTATGGTAATTTTCCCCTACCAAATATATGTTTATCAGTATAAAAGATACTGTTATCTTCGGAAATGTTTGTTCTATAATATTATCAAATAAAAAACCGTAAAACACACTAAAGAAAGGCCATTATGAGACTCAAAGAAATATGCATGAACTTAATATTTACCAACTCCAGCTCCCATTTAATATTTTGCTCGAAAACTTTTTACATCGGACAATATCAATAGAAGCGGAATTTCATTAGCTTGCCATTGATACATTTCGTTTTCTGATAAATGAATTAGAAGCATGCATAAATGAGCGTTAACTAAATAAATAACATCATGAAATCGGAATTTTCTCCGCGATTATGTCTCCAGCCGCGAGACCTGTAAAAAATACAACTAGATGAAGATGAATACACAGTCAGTCACACACACACATATCTTTGAAATAATTATATTAATTAAAATAATAATAATAATAATAAAATAACATATAATAAATGTTGGAGCATAATAATACATAACAATAATTAAAATGATGAGCCAGTATTAACCAGAAGAAGAGTAGACTAATAATAATAATAATAAAATTACTAATAATAATAATAATAATAATAATAATAACAATAATGAAAATTTTATCATAGGCTAGATTTGTATAGTGACGCCGTTTGAATGTAATGATCCGTTTCTGTGATGGTCTTGCGGTGGACTTGCTTCCCTCCGGGGTAGAGGGAGGGAGGGAGGTTGGCAGAGCTGCATGTCAGCTGAGCTGTAATCGGCCAATGATAACACGCGCCTCAGATTCTGAGGCTCTGAGCCAATGAGCGTTACGCTACCATAACGTGTCTCGGCAGTCGGTCCGTTGCGAGAACAAAAACACCTATACCGAAATCCAATACCGACCACAAATATACGATACCGTATACAGATGCACACCAATACCGATACCGGTTTACCGAGCAATCACCAATACCGATAACGGTATACCGAAAACAAAAATGTCGGTAATACCCCCCGGTAATCCGGTGCTAAAATACCGGTATTTCGGTATACCGAAAAACCGGTGCACATCCCTATGACTTTGTAATCAGTTGTTTGGTTTGGACCCAGAACGGACGGCGAGCAAAACAGTCCGTATTTAGCTGTTTTGACCAATTTATACAGACTAACGGCTACAGGGACAGTGCACAAGGTAACTGTAGATAATTAGACCAGCTACAGGTATACAGGCAACCTAAATAAACCTTAAATAACCCTAAAATAAGGTAAAAATAAGAACATTTTTCCTAACATGGCGATAGAATCGGGAAATATTTGATACTTGCCGAAACAGTCGTGTATTTTAGCTGTTTTGAACCATTTCGTGGATGTCGGCTGCAGGACAGTGCACAAGGTAACGTAGACACTAGGCAGCTGCAGGTATACAGGCAACGTAAATAAACCATTAAATTAACCTAAAATAAGAACATTTTTCCAAAATGACGTATAGATCGGGTTAATATTTTGGTTATAATGGAGGAGAGTTTCACGTTCGTTTTCAGACACCAAACTATTTTTTCTTGGCTACAATAGGGGGCTTGTGCTAATGTGCTAGATTATTTTGCGCAATAACAAAAAAAAAAAAATATATATATATATATTTGTGGTTAAGGTAGATTAGGTTTCTTTAAAACCTGTAAGGTTAGGTTAGGTCTTCATTAAACACAACAGGTTAGGTTATGTTTCAATTTTTTTTTCATTTTTTTTTTTCCATTTTTTTTTGGTGTGCGCATAAATAAAAAACAAAGCACCATTAGAACAAGCACCTTATTGTAGGCAAGAAAAAAATGAGTTGGTGTTCTGAAAAATTGACGATGAAAACTCTCCTACATTATTACCCAAATAATTATACAATTTTTCTGATTTAAAGTGATATGCAAGTCTATTCTTTTTTTTTTTACTTCTCTCTCTCTCTCTCTCTTCTGCATCTCTCTCTCTCTCTAGCTCTATCTCTCTCTCTCTCTCTCTCCTCTCTCTCTCTCTCTCTCCTCTTCTCGCCTCCTCTCTCCATCTCTGTCTCTCTCTAGGGCCATGTGTAATGTCTGATGCGAGTGACTACCCAACCCACTGACACTGTACTATCATACTACTACTACTACTACTACTACTACTACTATTATACTACTACTAATATAATACCACTACTAAGACACTAACTGTACTGCTCACGTACTACTATACTACTACTAACTAACTAAGTACTACTTACTACTACCTACTCTACTACACTGAACTACTACTACCACTACTACAAGTACTACTACCACCACTAATACTTACTATATACTATACTAACACTACTACTACTACTACTTACGTACATAAATAGCTATCTCTCGGTATCGCCAAAGGGCGTCAAGTGTACTCTTTGCCACAAGACTCAATAGTGGCTAAAATTCTCGGCAGTGGGCATTCGAGGTTCACCGACTTCGAGGCCGACACTTGGGATTTCCTGAAATAGTTTTGATGTTTTGAATTAATCTGGGCTCTCGTTTTGTCGGAAATCAATGTTTGTTGACCATGACCGCACCACACCGCCCGGCCGCCCCGCAAAACCTCTCCGCTTCGCACTGCCGTAGGTATGGATCATTTTATTTTTGGTAATAAGGGACGAGAGTTGCGCGGTAGTTTTCAGAGACAACGACTATTTATGGTTATAATGGAGGGCAGAGTTCACGTTCGTGTCAGAGACACCAAGACTATTTTTTCTTGGCCTACAATTAGGTGCTTGTTCTAATGGTGCTACTTTTATTTTGCGCAAACCCCCCAACCCCCCCCAAAAAAAAAGTATATATTTTGTGGTTAAGGATAGGTTAGGTTTCTTTAAAAACTCTGTAAGGTTGATAGGTTAGGTTTCATTAAAAAACATAAAAGTTAGGACATAGGACCACTGTATACCTGGACTGTCACGCGACAATGTTTTGAATTGCCGGGGCTGCATTAGGGCCTGCGGGGCGCCCCTCAAAGAGATATAGTTGGTATGCGGGACTATCATATCAGGCTGGGTTTATCAGTATAATATAATATACGGTAATCTTCGTAAATGTTTGTTCATTAATATTATCAAATAAAAAAAACAGTAAAACACGCGAAAGGAAAAATGCCATTACGAGACTATGAAGAAAATAGCATGTACTAATATTCACGAACTCTTCGCCATTTAAAACTTTGCGATGTCAACGTATTTATCATGAGTGGGTATCAATAGAAGGCAATTTGTATAGTCTTTACATTTGCTTATTTAGTTATCGGGTATAAATGTAACTTAGAACCATGCAAAATTAGCGAGTTAAATAAATAAATAAAATCATCAATCGGGTAATTTTCCCGGATTGATGATGTTATTTTATTTACTGTATTATATTTCAGTTTTCTGATAAAGTTAAATTAGGATACGCGTACGTAATAAATTAGCAGTTAACTAAATAAAATAACGTATGTCATGCAATCGGGAAAAATACCCGATTGATGATTTCATTTATTAGTTAACGCTAATTTATTGCATAGTTCTAATTCAATTTAATCAGATAACGAACTATAGCAATGGAAAGATATAAAATGCGCTTTATGTGAACCATCAGATAACAGTTGACTCGCAAAGTTTTAAATGGCGAAGAGTTGAAGTGAATTCACGATTGATGCATGCAGTCATTCATATTTCTTCTGTCTCGTTTAATGGCATTTTTTTAAGCGTGGTTTACGTTTTTTTATTTGATAATATTATAGAACAAACATTTAGGAAGATTACAGTATATCTACATACTGATAAACAGTCTATAATGATCCGTATAATATATATATATATGTAAGGCCGAGCGGCCTCCGACACTTCAGCCCCGTTGTGCGAAGGGCCGATATTCCGTGCGCAGTCCAGGTATACGTGGTCTATGGGTAGGTTAGGTTTAATTTTTTTTTTTTTTTTTTTTTTTTTTGGTCCATCTTTTTTTTGCGTTTGCGCAAAACATAAAAACTCGCACATAGAACAAGCACCTTTTGTAGGGTACAAGAAAAAATAAATTGGTGTCGACAGAAAACGAAACGTGAAACTCTCATCCATTATTACCCTATTTTTTCATGGCCTACAATCGCTGCCTTGTTCTAATGGAGATGTTTATTTGCGCAACAAACCATAAAAAAATTAAAAATAAAATTCTACGGTAAGGTTTTGCATAAAAAACCACTGAATCTACACCAGAAAAAAGCACTAAAACTGGCCGGGAACAATTGGTCAGGGTCTTTAATTAGGCTTAACATGAAACCTAAAGGTTAGGTTAGTTTCATTAAAACCCTATAAGACCATGACCCAATTTTTTTTTTTTTTCCAGCGACAAGTTTAGTGCTTTTCTGATCGACAAACAGTGTTTTAATGCAATAACGGTACATGAAATCGGAGATTTATTATTATTATTATATTTTTGTTTATGGGTTTGCGCCAAAAATAAACAATCTCCATTAGAACAAGCAGCTATGTAGTCCAGGAAAAAATAGTCGGGTCTCTGAAAACGACCGCGCAACCAAGTCATTATTAAGGTACACTTTTTTCTTGATAGTCATCATGTACTAAGCAAACCCCACTCTAACCTAAACCTCATCTGATTTAAACCTAACTAAACTAACCTCATCTGATTTAACCCAACCTAAACCTAACCTACCAACCTTCAATCTGATGTAAACCTAACTTAACTGTTTCTGGGCTGAAATCTTGGTAGATTTTTGGCTGTGACTACACGACCATTGGAGCGCATGCGTGATTAGTCGGTAAGATCATAGACATGAAATTTATTACATGCAGGCACTCTCTCTCACACACACTCCTCTCTCCCCTAACACACTCTTCTCTCTCTCATTCTCTCTTTCCTTATATGAATTTAACACCTCTTCTCTCACACACACACACAACACAACATTCTCCTCTCTCTCTAACACAGTCTCCTCCGCTCTCTCTAAACATACACACCAGTCTCTCCCCACACTCACACACACTCTCTCTCCCTCTCTACTAACACGCATACAGGGTCTCTCTCTCTATCCCTCTAGTATTATACAGGTCCGTTTCAAACATTGCTGGGGCTGTGCTGTGCCGGGAGGAAGGTAGGCAAGGAGCTGCTGATAGACTCACCAGAGTTTTGGCAGGGCCCTTTACAACCAAGATCCACTACCTCCTTAAAGGAAATAGGGAGAAACTGGGCTCGTGGGTTGCAGTGAAAAACCGGAGTGGTGAGGGGAGGTTAGCCAAGAGAGAAGCGAGCATTTCCGTAGGTGGTTATTCTAAGAACAAGAGATAGGTCTACACAGGCTACTATTTCGGAGGGGCTGGTGTTAGCGATCAGACTACAGGACATGCGACTGACTACATGGAGCGGCCTCGCAGGGCGCGCTGTTGTCATGTGGCACAGAGGTGTTGCAGCATAGATGTATGTGTAGGAATTTAAAGAGGGGTGCATAATCACATATCCACACCTCCCTACTTCACGCTAGAGCGCTAGTCTCGAGCGGGAATCCTTTCTCGAGCCTCTGAGAACGACGCGGGGTCACAGGGGGGGTGAACTGAAAGGGGACTTGATTTTCTGTCCAAAGCAAGGGGAAACAGGGATGTGAGGGGAGGAGGGTAGTTACTAGGGGTTGGAACGGGTCGGGAGGAAACGACGGTTCGCCAACCGACGCGCCCACTCTAGGGAGACCGCACCTCGACGTCCTTGGTCGTGCCGCATCCCATTAACCAACCCGACCTGTCCAGCGGGTGATGTCGGGTCTGGACACGACGGTCTGCCGACACCACAGCCTGCGGTAGGGGGCGGCATGCTGGTCGTACTGAGCCTTGACCTGCTCAGCACGGGCGGAAGTCTCGGCTTCTTTGATCACAGTCCTCTGTGCGGGCCTGGCCACTCCTCTGAAAAGGACTCAGGATGGGCAGGGGACACAGGAGGGAGCGGGTGTCCATAAAGTGTCTATCCCAGGGGATCGTCCCGTGGAGTTAGGGGTGTTGCGAAGTCCAGGGAGACCCCTGTCGAGTCTACCACTGTCGATGGTGCCGATTGGGCGCCGTATAGAGGATTGAGGTGTTTCACGGACTTGACGGCCGCCTCGGCGTGGCCATTAGACTGGAGGTAATGCGGCGAAGAAACCGCCGTGGTAGACACCCCAGCGCTCCGTGAAGTTACGGAAGTGCATGCTGGTGAATTCGGGGCCACGCAGTCCGCCATTGAGCGGAGCGGGACACAAACATACGGAAGTACCGGAGAATGAGAAGGGAGTAGATTGTGGAGTGTGCGGTAGTATCGTGCCCGCAGTGGACAACCACAGGCCACAACGGAGAGTATGTCCGCGTTGACCAGGATACGACTTCAAGCGACGGAGAAAAAGTTCTCGCGGGAGGGACTCGAAAGGCCTGGAGGGTGGTCGTCGCCTACAGTAGTGTTCCTGTCTGCTGGCTGGCTGTAGGATCTGGGCATGGCTTCGCAGGCTGGACGGGGCTGTAATTCGGCATCGATATCCTGGCAGAAGACAGTCTGCGGTGAACCGGGCGCTTAGTGGCTGCGACACCTCGGTGACTGTCGTGCAGCCGAGCAAGGGTGCGGCGGCGGTGGCGCTGCCGGAACCACAATTCTCTAGCCTACAGGACCAGCTCCCCGTCTGCTAAGCAGTCATCGGAATTTCCAGAGGGGAGTAGAGAGTTGTGCAGGGTGTACCGATTAGGAGGGGAATCTGACGTCACGCAGTCGTAGGCGGGTGTACGAGGGTCTGGTCGCTGTGCGGCTCTCGGAGTTCTGGATCGCCTATCGGCGTTTGGTGTGGCGGATCGAGGTGTGGAAGGGCCTTGATCCTGGTGATGGCGTTGAGGGACACGACGATCTGAGGTGTGCTACGGCTTCGGAGCATACCATCTCGTCCTCTGGCGTGGGCGGCTAACTGGGGATCGTGACAGGGCATTCGGGGATGCAGAGTGCTTCCCAGCACGCCTACACGGCCTTAAAAATAGGTAGGGCGAAACCCTTCTCCTTGAGGCGTTGGAGGCGCAGGAGTGCTCAACGCGTCTAAGGTGATGGTGTGAAATCGGGATCAGGGGTCGGTGGCCGTCATCAACGTGAAGCTCTGTAGAACCTATCAAGAACGGCCTGCACTTCGACAGAGCCCAGGCCGGCTGCGAGCAGGCTCGAGTTCACACCTGCCGGTGGAGTACCGGGTCTCGGGTCAGCGAGGAATCTTGAACCACACTGAACGAGGGCCTGTGCGTCCCTGGCCTGGTTCTGCAGAAGGGTGTAACCCAAGCCCGATAGAGGCGAGGAGGCGTCACTTTGAAGAATAACTGGAATATGCTGGGTCAAAAAGTGAGCGAGAATCGGCGGTCGAAGCAGCGCCGTCTTGACACGACTGAAGGCCTCGTCGTGATCAGGTGTCCAAGTAAATGTTCTTTTCGTGCTCATCAGGGGCGGAGTGCTGGGGCCAGCGGCGTTCTGACAGCTGGTCACCAGGCCCATGAATGAGCGAAGGTCAGTCAAGTTAGCGGGGTCGCGAAGTCCCCCCCCGGATGGCACTGACTCTGTCCTTCATCTGCGGCCAAGCCTCAGCTGAGAGGTTATAACCCCAGAAGTTCCACTAGGCCGCGGCGACCACAAACTTTCCCTTGTTAAGTGTGATCCCGTACTTGCGACCTCTAGTGAGCATTGGTGAATACCGTTGGAGATGCGTGGGGAAGTCGTCGTCGAAGAGGAGAATGTCGTCAACCCCTTAACGCAGTTATCTACACCTGCAGGGCCAGTCGCCGGCGGAGACAGTAGCGTCAACGGTAGCGAGAAACCCATGGTACCTCTGCAGTGTGTGAAAGCGGCGTATGATGTGATAAAAGGTCGTCAGGTGTTGGTCGTCATCGGTAATTACACGGATAATGCCAAGGAGTACTGCCTTGGCACGATGCGTAATGGTCACATCTATATACTCATGGGTCCTCATGTAGGGGGTCCACACTCCTTACTGTGATGATTGTTTGGTCCTTACTGTGCGGCACTTGCTGGTCGAGTGTCCCAGTCTTGGGGACCTACGTGTGCACTTTTTGTCCTCGGTGTCGCGGGTCGGCCGGTGCTTACCGATCTCCCCTGGTATGGGAGAGAGGAGTTCTACCGGGACACGAAGTCCATAATTTATTGAGAAGGCTGGCTTCTCAAAAAAGTTATGATGTTTTTAATATAACTTATTATTGTTTTATTAAGTAACTCTTATTCTTTTATGTATTCGTTATTTAAAATATTTTATTTTATCTTACAAATTCGTTTTAGTTTTAATTTACATTTACACTTCTGTAGGGCAGGCGTTCAATACCCCCGCAGTTGGGCGCCTAAAACTCAAAATCAATCAAACAATCAATCGTGTAATTCCAAACTGCACAAGGCGCCACTGTGGTGAAAAATCGGCGCTGACGGGTTGACCATACGGACCAGCCGTGTTGAATGGAGTTGGGCAGAATCGCTGGTTGGGCGGGCACTTGAGCGTTGAGTTTCGTCAAGGTCAACCGTGATCTCACGCTTTATCCTTAGCCACGGACGAATAAGCGGGTTACACCACTCTGAAGGGTCGTCTACGGCAGGCTTGATGGCTGCAGGATCCTGCACGTGTCACGGACTCAAGTTCCTCCCTGACTTGACGTGGGAAAGTTAAGGGAAACCATGCTCGGTGTGTGAATGGCGTATGGTAAGCTCCCTCCTTCACGTGAATCCTCATGGGTTGCCCACCTGGGTTTCAGAGGAAGACTGTTTGAGATCCGCCTTGGTAGAGTAAACGTCCGAGAACTCGCGCAGAAAAGTGCGCCGTGCAGCTGACGGGGAGGACGTGGAAGGAGGGAGAGTCATCTCAGCGCATCCTGTTGGCGTGCGGGACTGCCAAAGTGGCTTGCGGAAGGCAGGTGAATGATAGCCAGCTCAAGCAGTGGCCGTAGGAACAGGAGGGGCGTTTGAAATACCCTCGTGCACCTGTACCTGGCGGTACAAGATTTCCCGATGAAGCCGTAAAGTAGCGTAAAAACATCCCACCAGGCGGTGTCATTAGTGACCCATTCCGCTGCTCAGCGTAGTAGGTGGGACGGTAGAGGCTGTAGGCTGCTGAGGGGATGTGAGCATTTTGCAGGTGTATCGTGCCGATGACAGTGACGTCAGGCCGTGTCTGGAACATCTGGAGCAATGACTATATATACATGATAGCGAAAGCTATAATATACATTTAAACCTAACTGGACCTCAGAAGTTACCATGTGCTGGGTAACGAATGAGGTGGCGTTGGCGACGAGCAAGAGCGTTTCTGCCATGTAAACAAAGACAAGTTAAAGAAATAGTTTCGTCAAGGGCTCACCTGTGTCCACAAGGAATCTTGCAGCCCTAAACAGAACAGAAGTTTCGCATGAGCTCTCCCAAAAACCTGAACGTGCTGTGATGTTCCCTCCAAAACTCCCTCACGTGACTGTTATGTCCCACTCTAACCCTCCAGTGCTGTGATGTCCTCTCTAACCCCCTCACGTGCTGTGATGTCCCTCTAACCCCTCATGTGCGTGATGTTCCCACTTAACCCCTCAGTGCTGTGAGTCCCACTCTAACCCCTCACGTGCTGTGATGTCCCTCTCTATAACCCCTCAGTGCTGTGAGTCCCACTCCAACCATCACGTGCTGTGATGTCCCTCATCTAAACCCTCACGTGCTGTGATGTTCCCTCTCTAACCCTCTCACGTGCTGTGAATGTCCCTCTCTAACCCCTCATGTGCTGTGATGTCCCACCCTCCTCTAAACCCCTAATGTGCTGTGAGATCCCACTCTGACCCCTTCATGTGCTGTGTGAGTCCCTCTCTAACCCTCATGTGCTGTGATGCCTCTCTAACCCCACGCGCTGTGATGTCCGTCTGCTAACCCCTTCATCAATAGCTGTGAGTCCCTGCATCTGTCATGCAAAATTTCGTCATTGGAAATCCTACTTAGTTACTGCTAATTGAACTATCTTGTGTTTAGCATGCTGTAAATTGCATACGTTGAATAATATGATGCAATCTTAGTTGGTTTACATTATTGTATCATTAGAGTACATAATTTCAGGTATAATTGAAATGAGAAAATATATCAGGAGAAGTAAAGAATTAAATCAATACATGTAAAGGAGCTAAAACATAATCAAAACCTTGTTAATATAATCAACCAATTACAGATGATGCACGATCAGAACAGGCAACAGTGATTAACAAATATAACATCAGGAGTGAAAACACATGCATAATGCTGTCAAGTGGTAAATTATGGCCAAATATCAGTTACATATCCAATGCGTAGTTTATTGTGGATTAATAGAAGGCTTTACTCCCATTATTGACCACATGTAGGTACTAGGAAAAATATGTTAGGAAAGATAAGCTTTGGTAATAAATAACATCAGGATGGCGAAACAAGGTAGCTTGAACTGTCATGAGCGGGTACTTAAGATTTACAATAGATACCATTAAAAGATCTACAACAGTTTACCCATTAAAAGTCCCCCGTGTGAAATATATTATGCGCTACGACAAATTAGGGGCGTGAGGCGACCAGGTGCCGCACGTATTTTGGTCTCTCAATTTTCTATTGGTCCGCAGAGTCACTTTCCTTCATGTGTATATAGTCATTGATCTGGAGCCTTGAAGGGGACTCGCCGTGCACCAGGTGGACGCAGACCGGGGTGGGAGTCAGGGCGCTGGAAGGGGGAAACATCTGTTAGACTACGGCAGTTGCTGTTTTTAAACGCCTTGGGGGGGGGGGGGGGGGGGGGGTGATGCGCGACCAGCGTTTAAAGCGCCACCCTGGCCATCGTGGCTAGGCGTGTTTGCGGCAGAACCTTTCGTAGTGGCCCGTCCTGGTGCAGAGGCGGCATTGGGCTGTCTTGGCGGGACATTTGTCATTTCCCCGCCCAATGACCTTGACGGTCGCAGTTATAGCAAGACGCATTCCGGGCCGGACACTTAGGGCCATGGCGCCGCGCACAGGACTGGAAAGGGAACAGGGCTGGGAACCGCTGTTCTATGTTGAGTCTTCACGCGCTGGCCTGAAGCTGGCTGTTGATTTGAATGAGGCGTCTTGTCGTGGCACCTGCCCTTCTTGTAGTGGACATGGCGCGAAGCTGGGGCCGGAGGGTTCGAACGTTCGTAACGCGTCTCTAAGATCATCTTTGCACTTAGTTTTGATCTTGAAACGTTCGTAAACGCGTTTAGAGGTATTATAAAACGATCTTTGCGAACATCCATCCCCCAATATTTGTTCGTTGTTCCACCGTAGTGCTAAGGTTGCTGAAGACCACTCGCACACTGTTCTTTAGGGTCGCATGATGAAGGTTTTTCTAATATACAAGCCATAAAAAAAGTTATGTTATTAGTTGTTTATTTCATGTTGAGTTTTTTATGGTTGGTCAGGACGCTGTCAGGGGGAATGTAAATTTAAAAATAAAGGGTGCAATGAATGGTATGTGCCGAATGCCTATAGGTGACTGGAATGAGTGAAGTGCAAATAAAAAAGAAATGTGTCTTGTGCTAGAAGTGAAATAGATAAGATGATATGGGAGAGGAAGATGCGGGAGTGAAGGAGAGAATAGGAGACAAGGATGAGATGGAGAGAATGAGTCAAGTAAAGGATACGGATGGACTAGCAATACAGGGAGTTTCGTACACAAGTTGTTTCGTCCCCAGGTTTTGTTAGCTGTTTCGTACACAGATTTTGAGTTTTTTTCGTACGTATATACCGGGTGTGTCGTTTCGTAACTATCATCAAGTTAACTCTGACCTGAGTGTACGAAACAATTATATTTTTTCATATAGACTACAAAACCCAACTTTTAGTCTACAAAATGATCGAATCTACTGGTGTACGAAACAACGTGTGTACGAACTGACTGCATCCTCCTCTCATCAATGCTACGGAGAGCAAAGATAAGAGACATTCAGCACCGGGGTTTACTAGTGCGTGGAATGCATGTATACTGTGGGTGGAAAAGTGAAATACATAAGGGCCTCTTCCATTTGCGACATTTAAAGACCAGTTCACGGAACCCAAGAGTTAAAGCTTTTCCATTTGCGCACGAAGCCCGGGGGTCCGGGGCCAAAAGCGCGTAGTGACCAGCAAAACCCGTGAACTTTCTCTACTCACATTGAGAGGTGGGTAGCTTGGGTAGAGTTTTCAGTTCATAACAAACAATGTGGGCCTTGGGCCCTATTTCTCTTAAATTCGTGAAGGGTTTTTCCGCATGCACGAGTCGGAGAGGATGTCAACGGCATAAAAAAGCATACATGGCTGGTGGAGGCCATGCTTTCCCCCGGGGATCTTAAACGTGATTTTATCCCTTCACAAGCAGCTAGCTGATTTTTTTTATATCTCGTTATCTCTCTCTTTTTTATCTCTCGATCTCTCGTTATCTCTCTCTCTCTCGTTATCTCTCTCTCTCGTTATCTCACTTTTCTCGTTATCTCTCTCGTTATATCTCTCTCGTTATCTTTCTCGTTATCTCTTTGTTATCTCGTTATCTCTCTCGTTATCTCTCTCTCGGTATCTCTCTCTCTCTCTCGTTATCTTTCTCTCGTTATCTCTCTCTCTCGTTTTTCTCTCTCCCCTTCTCTCTTAAATTGCCTCGCCAGCTGAGTATGTTTGTAAACAAAAAACGGGGTTTTTGCGTTCCATTTGTGACACGCGAACCCAACCCTAAAACTGAAAGAACTGGTTCATGCAGCTTGGGCCAACATGGAAGAGAACTATAAAGGTTTTTTTTTTTTTTTTTTTTTTTTTTTTTTTTGTTTGTTTAGATCAATACATACAACACAACAATCGGTATTTTAAAAGTACCCTAAACGTTTCGTTCTTATAAAGGAGTATTTCTAACCCACACAAAAGCTGTCGTAAATGAAAAATAACACTTGGGATCTGGGGGGCGAAACCCCCCCAGTGAGGTTAGGTTACGTAATCAATGCCGGTTAGATTAGTAACAGCAGGGGTCTTGGGGGGCTAGCCCCCCCATTTATGTCAGAAGAGTATTGGTCAAAAGGGAGTATTGGTTGAAACTGCATATTTACCTAAACGAGTATGTAGAGGATAAAGGAATGTGTGATTGGTGGGCAAGGATGTCTGAGAAGAGTAGGTACACTCTACTCCAACTCTAGGAGATGGTATGTGAGGAAAAAGGGGAAAGTATTGAATGATGGTTCAATGATGGAAGCTGGGGTAGTGAGATGTTATTCTAGGCAAGTTCACGACCACTGAAATTGTGGGGTTTTAAAGCACATAAAAATCACTAGATGCAGGCTTTCATTTCAACCAAACCCATCTACTGTAATATGTCAAGTCGGTATTATTTCGGTGCTGAGCTAGGGGGGAATCACCCCCGCTCAATCACTAACCTAACCTAGACATATAGTCAACTGGCCAACCTAACCAAAACCTAACTGTTCAGGCTATTGCTGGTATTTAACCCCTGAATTCAGAAGCACGGTTAAAATAGGAACACTCGCCGACGAATAAAATAGGAACGTTGGCGAGAATTCCTATCGGCGACAGTTCCAGGTATTGTCTAGTTACTTGGATAATGTATCCCATTAATAAAACCCACCCCAAAATTTGGTGGGTATTAGATTGGCTTTCAAAGTCCTAGAATTTTTTTACCCAATTTTATACGTGTAGATTTTCTTCATTCTGAGTATTTGAACACCATTGCCCATGGTAAAAATTGAATAATAATGCGTACATGTACGTAATACCGAAATCACCGTTATTCAGCCAAAACTGTAAGTTAGGTTAACAAAAAGGTTAGTTTAGTTAGAGGGGGGTTGGTTTAGTCGTCTAAGTTAGCTTATCAGACTAAAGGGTTAGTTGGTTAGAGGTGTTTGGTTTTAGGGTTTTTTTCAGGTTTTTTTTTTTAAACCTATCAGTATTATAGCCTTCCAATCTTCAAATTTCTAAACTAATTTATAGGGGGTTCCCTTTCTCCTTAACTAAGTTAAAGTGCCCCTTTAAATATACTAACCAAACCGAAAAATTCTCCAACGTAATTCCCACAAGCAAATTTCCCCCACATTGTCAAAAACGCCCACATGTAAAGTAATTCGCCCCACAACATTTCGCCCACCCAATTAAGGTCAATTTGCCCCCACCTCTAAAGTCAAATTCACCCCCAACACGGATTCCATGTCACGCCCCCAAGTCCATTGTACCCTTTTATCTTCCGCAGGCAAAATGGAAAAGACCACCAGTAACTTGGGCGAAATTTACTTTCCCGTGTGAGCGAAATGACTCATGGTGTGGCGAATGACCGGATATATCCAACCTAAACTTATTATAAACCTTTCTAACCCCACCAAAATCTCCTAGTAAAACCTAGGGCAGGAAAGAAATATAATTCACCCTTCATGTTATATTGAGGTTATAAGTTTTGTAATTGTTGTGTGGGGACGCCCATATGATATTTGTTTACATTCTAATGCATTATGATTGGTAACAATCTCAAAGGTGATTGAAATCTTTCCGCTGATTGGCCAAGCACATCGCTGGAGTTTTCCCCCTTTCCCCGTGGTCGGAAAGGAACGAAACGACTTTGAAGATCGCATCAATGTGAGCTAAGAACATTCGGGCGATCCTTTGTAATACATTTTGTATGATCGTAGCCCAAGATCTAAAATGGCCGTTTGAACACTCCAAGTGCTTTAGGGCGGGAAATTACGAACATTGAACATCCAGGGCCCCCGGCTTGGAGACAGTATATAGCGGAGGCTGTATGGCGGGTGCTCGAAGGACGCAACGGTGAACACGTCTTAAGGGAAACGCCTGGTCGAGGGAGATAAGGGGTTTATCACTCTTCATTTTCGCCCCACCCATAAGCAGAACCATTTTCAATTTGGGGGTCTCCGCGCACGTCTAGCGTTTTCCATGCACAGTCGCCTCCTCGTCAAAGGTTCTTCAGGCGCACGGGAAAAAATTTGGAGAATTTTTCGCCGTGCTTGCTTACCGACAGTAATTCTCGACGGCGTAGTGCTTCATTTCGTTGACTCTTGAAGTTGGGACTGTAGGGTTTTTTAGAACTCTGTCACAGTCAAGGAAGGTCAGTCGATCCCTAGGGGGTGTTTAGGACCTTTGTACGTCCAGTGGGGAACTGCCATCCTCACTGGATGAGGGTTCTTGTCGTTTGGGAGCCTCTTGAATCCAGAATGGTAGAGTATCTTCCCAAGAACGCCACTGCCGGAAAACTTGAAGGAAGAATCCCACACACGTCGGTTTGGGCTGTGGGGACATGCTTGCCAGCGGGCGTCCCCGACGGTGGGTGTGGCAGCCACGGAGAGCGCGAGCGAGGCGGTGGATTGCGGGACTTCCGACCTTGGTCTGCGCCGCTCGCAAACCCACCCTTTGAGGAGTGGTGGAATTTAAAGAAGATGTCCCCTGCGCTCGACGCAGACTGCGGTTTGTGCCCAGGAAACGAAATGTGGGGAAGGACTTGGAAACCGTGAGTCCTCCTCCTTTCCTCCTGGCTTCCGTTTTCACGTAATCGTCTTCCTTCGTCACGCTGGCCCTCTCCTCTTCATCCCGGATGCGTCGGTTACAGTGATAACCGGACTCCTCCAATAGCGAACCAAATTGATATCGGTCCCCCGTAGCGGGGTAAGTGTGTTGTGTTTAGTGTTTCAAGGGTGGGGAAGCTATTTCCCCTCCGTCATCTCCGAGCGCTAGCGCGGGTTTACAGAAAGGGGAATGGCATCTTGAAGGGAGACACTAAAATTTTAAAAGGGTAACCATCGTAGTGGAATATAAAAAAACACAGGGATTTTGGTTTGGTGAATATGGTGTGATTTTGTGGTGTGTTGTTATGAGCGTTGAGCGGGTGGGGGAAAGGGGGGGGTTTTCTAGCCGCCCGCACCCGGTTTCAAAAGGGCAGCCGTCAAAGCGGCGAACCGATAAAAAATCACAGAACACGGTACAAAAACGCACACTGAAAAACACACAACCAGCATTCTAATTTAAAAGTTGGGGCCCCTACCGCAAACGCAGTCCCCGCTTACGTCTGTCCACGGAAAAACACACGATGCTGGAGATGAATAAATCCAGGGAAAGAAGCGTGGGGCTTGAGAGAAGCCCGTGGCGCAAGGCGGAGTTTGCTCCTTTTCTCCCAAGTTCTTGTCCTCAGTCGCCATGGTGTTCCGTGAGTTTTCAGTGAAAACCGGAGTGGTTTTGAGGGGAGGGGATCCAAAGAAAAACAGCAATCTTCCGTAGGTGGTTATTCTAAGAAAAAGAGTAGGTCTGATCACACAGCGGTGATCGTGTGTTACGAATCAGACGACAGGAACCCGGACGACAACATGGAGCGGCCTCGCAGGGCGCGCTGTGTCAAAAGTGTCCACATGTTTGCAACAAAACATGTATTTGTAGGAATTATAAGAGGGTGCATATCACATTCCCCGAAAAATGGTTCACAAATGGGGGGTGAATGATTGGAATGGGCTAAATCGTCAGGTGGTCAATGCGGGGGTCTATTGGGGGGCTTTAAAAAAGGGGTCTGGTAAATTTTGGATGGGAAGAGAAGTGGAATAGGTAGAGTAGGTAACAGGGAACTACCTCGTGTGGTCCACGGCCTCTTGTAGCTTCCTTACTTTTTTATTTTCTTATGTTCCCAAAAAAGCTCGGGAACTCCCTAAAGACCCATCCCCGGATTGAATGTTTCAATGTTGAGCTTTTGGGTGTTCAGCTGTCTTGAGCCCCAGGTGAAGGCCACTCTTGTATAAAGGGGACATAGTTTGCACCAAAAAGAAAAAGGCACAAAGCAGGCAGGGCGAGTGTCAGGGCAGCGCGTGGGTCTTGTGTGCTGATGTCCCCCAAATGTTGCGGGGGGCTGAGGTCCGTCCCAAGACCCGGGTCGCTGCGGCATCCCCGAAAAGGTTTCCCGCGGCCGGGCCCCTCGGTGTGGGGGCCAGAGTTTGCTGCGGTGGGGGGCGTGGGGGGCCCGGGGGCCAAACAGAGTGCGGGAGCAGCAGGATCAGTCTGCCCCCGGGGTGGGGGCCGGGGGGATGGCAAAAAACATGGGGGGGCAGGGAGCCAAGCCCCAAGGCACACAGTAGCTAAAATGCCAGCAGTGTACAAAACATTCAAATCAAGAGTCTGCTTGGCAAAATTCCTTACACACATTGGGGTTAAAAAAACCCTGAATTCCTGAACAGAAAAACAAAAACTCCCCCCAATTTCAGTGGTGTGAAATTTCCTAAAAACTCTCCTACCCCAGCTTCCATCATTGAACCCTTCATTCAATACTTTCGCTTTACTCCATCCCTCTCCTAGATTGGGGTAGAGTGTACCTATCTTTCAACTCCCTTTCCCACCAATCACAATTCCTTTATCCTCTACATACTCGTTTTTGGGAAAAAGCGTTTCAAAACCATATCCCCCTTTTGACCCAAAACTCTTCTGACATAAAATGGGGGGGGGAATGCCCCCCAAACCCCTGCAGTTTACTAATTAACCCGGGGGTTGTTCTACCAACCTCACTGGGGGGGGTTGGGGGCCCCCCCGACCCCAAATGTGTTATTTTTCATTTACGACAGCTTTTGTGGGTTAAAAAACTCCTTATAATAAAAAAGAAACGTTCAGGGTATTTAAACTACCCATTGTTTGTGTTGTATTGTATTGATTAAACAAAACAAAAAAAAAAAAAAAAAAAAAAAAAAAAAAAAACCCTTTTTAAACCCCTTTTCCCTTTGTCCCCAAACTGCATGAACCATTCTTTAGTTCAGGGGGGGGTCGCGTTCACAAATGGAACGCAAAAAAACCCCCTTTTTTGTTTACAAACATACTCAGTGGGGAGCAATTTAAGAGAGAAGAGAGGAGATAAGGAAAAGAGAATAACGAGAGAAAGAAAAAGAGAGAGGAGAGGATCCGAAGAGAGATAACAGAGAGATAACAGTAACAAGGATAAAAGAAAAATAACGAGAGAGATATAACGAGAGAGATAACGGGAAGAGTAGATAACGGAGAGAGAGTTAACGAGAGAGAGAGGTAAAGGGGAAAACGAGAGTAAAAAGAGAGAGATAACGAGATATAACCCTAGCTGCTATGTGAAGGGGGAAAATCACGTTTAAGATCGCGGGAACGCATGGCCCCCACCACCATTATGCTTCTTTTATCGTCTGACATCCTCTCCGACTCGGCAGCGAAAACCCTTCACGATAAGAGAAAAAAGGGGCCCGGCGACCATGTTTTTTATGAAAAAGAAAAATTACCCAAGCTACCCCCCCTCAATGTGATAAGAAAGTTCACGGGTTTTGCTGGTCACTAACCCCTTTTCTCGGACCCCCGGGCTTTGTGCGCAAATGGAACGTTTAACTCTTGGGTTCCTGAAAATGGTTCTTGAAAATTTGCAATGGAAGAGGCCTTTTATTTCACTTTTTCCCCCTACAGTTACATGCTTCCCCCGCCTAGTCCCCGTTTCGAATGTCTCTTATCTTTGCTCCCTAGCATTGATGAGAGGGGGAAACAGTCAGTTCGTACCACGTTGTTT
>JACEEZ010022430.1:0-7500 GCA_016584305.1 Chionoecetes opilio | reverse complement strand
TATATATCATATACCCATACTAAATAATATAATTATATATATATATAATATATATAATATAAATTATTTTTAAAATAATATATATAGTATATATATTTTATATATATATATAATATATATTATTATATATATATTTTAAAATATATATATTATATATATATATATATATATAATATATATGTGTGTGTGTTTTATATATATGGTTGATATTTCAGGGTGGCAAAGACACTCGTCATTCTTGGGTTTCTTTATGTGCGTGCAACGTTTCGCCAATGGCACTTGGCATCATCAGGCTAGGCATGTTGAGATTATAGCTCCCGTGTATCAACATGTAATCAACCTAAGAATATCAACTAAGAATCTTCCTACCAGCCAGGGAGGGCAGGTATACACAGGGCGTCACAGGAGCTACAATCTCACCATGGCCTAGCCTGATGATGCCAAGTGCCATTGGCGAAACGTTGCACGCAAATAAAGAAACCCAAGAATGACGAGTGCCTTTTCCACCCTGAAAAATCAACATGTATCAACCTAAGAATATCAACTATATATATATATATATATATATATATATATATATTTTAAAAATATATATATATATATATATATAATATATTATTTATATTATATATATATATATATATATATTATATATATATATATATATATATATATATATATGATAATATCATACATAATAATATATATAGATATATATGTTTTAATATACATATATATATAAATATATATATATATATAGGGATATATTTTATACAGTCAAACCCTCGCTTTAACGGACTAAAAGGGGGAGACGTGGTCCGTTAAAGCCGATTGTCCGTTAGAGCGAGGGTATTTTCCCAAGGGTATGAAAATATAGGAAAACCCCGGAAAAATTGTTAAATAAATGAGAAATAATCCAAACACAACCAGACCGTTTTAGCTATGTTGGGAGGTAAACAGTGACTGGCATACTGCTGGATTTGGTACGCTCCTATACGCTGTGAAATAAATGAGAAATGATCACAAACAAAACCAAACCGTGAAGCTATGTTGGGAGGTAAACAGTGACTGGCGCTACACCAGGAATTGCACACTCGCCCACGACTGTTCGGGACTGGTATTAGGGGAGGTAATAAGTCTCCAGGCTCGCTTCATTACTGCTTACTGCTTTGGGATGCTATGAAATATCATTATTCTAGGTGAATATAATCATATAATCGCATTTTAATGGCTTTATTCCCTACATATGAGTAAAGATATGAAGTACAAGCAAGGTGCTCATCCACGCCTGGCAGTGCGGCCGCGCAGCAGCAGCAAACAGCATCATGAGACATTTGAATCACCCCCAAAAAGAGATAAAAAGTAAGAAAAAAATCGCCCGTAAAGTGATGAAATTATCCCTAAAATGTTGGTACTTTCTTCTCAAACCGTCTGGCTAGTGAAAGGTAAACAAATGATCACAAATAAAAGAAAAAAAGAAAAAAAAGAAAACTAAGAAAGGGCTACAGAGTGGCAAAGAAGGAGATATGTATCAAAATCGAGCTCAAGCTTGACAGACCTACAAAACGATCCTAAGCAGAGGAGTCACAAGAAGAAGAAGAACAAGCCAGACACAGGCCGTGGCTGTCAAAGGTATTGCTTATTATCATGACTATTGCTCATTATTATAATGTTTTTATGGTTGTGACGACTGTTCTATACACGTGTCACTATTTTGGTCAAAGTATCACCGTTTTTTTTCACCTTAAATAAGGGTGATTTAAGGTGTTAAGGTGACAGGGAGACGCCTTGCGCGACCACCGCATAACACTAATAATCCTATTTTAAACAATACACACCTTCTACAACTAAATCACTAGCAACACAGGCTCCTTCCTTATATTTTCTTAATAGCTGATACATCAAACTCCTTAAAACCCAAGCATACCAAAATAAAATGAGACTACTCTGATTTTCCATGGAAAGATTACTGCTTCCATGTAAGAGACCCATCTCTTTGTGCAGAGAGCATAACTGAGGTCATAGTCTCTAGCATGCCGGCGTATATTCCACCACATTCTCTAATCCTAAAGCCCGTCAACCTTGGTTTAACTCTGCTTTTTTTCATGCTGTACAAGATAGAGAGGCGACTCACAGACGGTGCCGCAACCATCCATCTCCTGCAAACTCATGCCCATTATATTTATGTCCGTAATCATGCCAATCTTTACTTCAACTTACCAAAAAAACTCCTTCATTCATAGAAAATGTCAAATGTTTCTGAATCGAATTCCTCTCGTGACTTCTGGCATCTAGTTAATAACATCTCTAACAATTTTTTTCTTCATCTTTCCCTTCCTAAGCTTCACCCAGATGGCTCCACAGCTGTCTCATCTATTTCTAAAGCTGATCTCTTTCCTCAAACTTGTTTAAAAAATTCCGCTCTGGTTGATGAAGGGCTTGTTCCTCCTTCTCCTCCACCCTCTGACTATATTATGCCTGTTATTAAGACCCTTTCGTTAATGATTTTTTTTTGCCCTTTCTGGCTTAGATCCTCGTAAAGGGGCTTACGGTCCTAAACGGAGTCCCTCCTATTGTTCTCAAAAACTGTGCTTCTGTGCTTGCACCCTGCCTGGTCAACTTTTCCGTCTTTGTCTATCTACTTCCACCTTTCTTTCTTGCTGGAAGTTTGCTCACATCCAACCTGTTCCTAAGTAGGGTGACCGTTCTAATCTTTCAACTACTGTCCTATAGCTTTGACTCCCTGAATTTCTAAAGTTTTTGAATCTATACTTAATAAGAAGATTATTAAGCATCTATCTGCTCACAATCTTCTATCTTATCGTCAGTACGGTTTCCGTAAAGGGGATCTACTGGCGATCTTCTAGCTTTCCTAAATAAATCTGGTCATCCTCCTTTAAGGGTTTCGGTTTAACTTTGCTGTTGCCCTTGACAAATCAAAATCTTTTTATAGCGTCTGGCACATATCTTTAATTTCCAAACCAACTCCAAAGCGGTTTCTATCCTTTTCTCTGTACCTTCATCTTAAGTTTCCTTTCAAAAACCGTTCTATTGCAGCTACTGTAACGTACATTTTTTCTTCTCATAAGTCTATCAATGGTGGGGGTTCCCCAGGGTTCTGTCCTATCACCCACTTCTTTCTATTATTTATTAATGATCTTCTAAGTCTAACTCAAAGCCTATCCACTCCAACGCTGATGACTCTACCCTGCATTTTCAACGTCTTTTTTTAGACGCCCAACTCAACAGGAACTAATTTGATTCACGGAGAGATGCCACGAGCGCCTAACTTCTGATCTTTCTAAAACTTCTGATGGGGCAAAGCAAACCTTGTTTTGTCAATGCCTCAAAAACCCAATTTCAATGTTGCCCTTGACAAATCAAATCTTTTGATAGCGTCTGGCACATATCTTTAATTTCCAAACCACCCTCTGCGGTTTTCTATCCTTTTCTCTGTCCCTTTCCCTCTTAAGTTTCCTTTCAAACCGTTCTATTGCAGCTACTGTAGACGTACATTGTTCTTCTCATAATCTATCAATGGGGGTGTTCCCCAGGGTTCTGTCCTATCACCCACTCTCTTTCTATTATTCATTAATGATCTTCTAAGTCAAACTCAAAGCCCTATCCACTCCAACGCTGTGACTCTACCCTGCATTTTTCAACGCCCTTTTTTAGACGTCCACTCTACAGGAACTAAGTGATTCACGGAGAGATGCCACCGAGCCCCTAACTTCTGATCTTTCTATAACTTCTGATTGGGGCAAAGCAAACCTTGTTTTGTTCAATGCCTAAAAAAACCCAATTTCTTCACCTATCTACTCGACTAAACCTACCAGATAACTATCCCCTCTTCTTCAATGACACTCAACTATCTCCTTCTTCTACAATGAACATTCTAGGACTATCCTTTCCTACAAATCTGAACTGGAAATCTCACATCTCATCTCTTGCTAAAACAGTTTCTAAGAGTTAGGTTTCCTGTGGCGTCTGCGTTCTTTTTTTTTTCCTTCCCAGTTGCTAGCTCTCTACGGGGACTTATCCGCCCATGTATGGAGTATGTCTCACATGTTTGGGGAGGATCCACTCATTACAGCTCTCCTAAACGGGGTTTCGAGTCAAAAGCTTTTCGTTCATCAACTCCCCTCCTCTGACTGACTGTCTTCAATCTTTAAATCACCGCTGAAAATGTTGCTTCTCTGGCTATCTTCTACCGTTATTTTCATGCTCACTGCTCTTCTGAACTTGCTAACTGCATGCCTTCCCCTCTCCCGCAGCCTCGCTGCACAAGATTTCTACTCATTAACATTCCTTTCTGCCCATCTTCCTAATGCAAGGGGTTAATCATATCTTTACTCTTTCATCCCTTTCACGGGGTAACTCTGGAACTCTCTTCCTATTTCTATATTTCCACCTTCCTATGACTAAAATATTTTCAAAGAAGAGTGACAAGACACCTCCGAACTAAATTTCCCTACCTTTTCACCCCCCTTTTTTTATTCTCTTACGTCTTTTTTTAAGGGACTGGCAACTAACGGAATTTTTTGGTCCCTCTTATTGTTGTCCCCTTGGCCAGTCCTTTGTGATGTAGAAAAAAAAAAATAAAAAATAAATTTTTATTATATTATATATATATATATATATATATTTTAGATTATATAATATTTTATATATATAATATATATATATAATAATATATATATATATATTTATACACCACACACACCACACAAAACAAAACACACACACACACACACACACACACACACACACACACACACATACACACAACACACACACACACATCAATTAGATATTTCCTGAAGGGGGGTTTTTCTCAGATGGGAAACCGTAAAAAAAAATCAAGAGCGACTAAAGATTCGCAATTTGGAGTGGTACAAGAAGCCATCAAAAGATGCGCATCGGTTCCACTTGAATGAACGAACCCGCAAGTCAGGAAGAGTTGAGATCAGGTTCCTGGGGGAGGAATTGGGTGGAGGGTGAAGGAGGGGCGATGATGAAGGGAGAGGAATAAGGGAACTAGATGGGTGTGGGAAACAGGGGTTTTTTATGAAAAAGATTACTAAACTCTACAATGCATCCATAAAAATAGTTACCATTCTAAAACTAATGATGATAATGATAGTAATAACGACAATAACTTTTCAATGCAGTAGCAGTTGTTGTTATTTTGTTAAGAGACCAACAGTTGTTACCGCCAATGAGAGTGTGTGGAGGTGTTGCTATCTCCGTCCCACCGCCCGCCACACTCACCTTCCCCTTCCTTGGTCTAGATAGAATTCTATCTAGACCAAGCACCTTCCCTTTTCATTTACCTTCCCTCCGCCACCCTCACTAGTGTGGGTTTAAACCTCTCTTCTCCCCCTAATTCCTCCTGAGTTTCCCATATCGCGGCGTTATGGCCAGGTATCCAGTCAAGTAGTTAGCCACACACACACATACACACACACACACACATATTCACATATTGGATGATAAAGGTAGACAAAAAAAGTGAAAGAGGAAATGGAGGCGGGTGAGAAGGAAAAGGAGGAAGAAAGGAAATATAAGGATTAAAAATAAAACGAGAAGGAACAAACATATCTAAAATAATATAAGAGAAAGTGTGTCTGTGTGTGTGTGTGTGGTGTGTTGTGTGTGTGTGTGTATGTGTGTCCGCTCCAGGTGCCGCCCCCTGTGGCGGAATCCCTCATATGGCATAGTTTTGGAACCGGCTCGAGCAGGGGAAGGTTTTAAGCCCATTTATGAGATGATCCGATCACTTTTTTTTCTTTTTTTTTAGCAGCCTATTAGCGAGAATTGTGAAAAAAAAGTGGGTTGCGAGAACTTTCCCAAAGATCTGAAACTCGAGAAATGCCAGTGGTCGCTGGCAATTTTAACTCAAAGGTTGGTCTACTGTGTTTTGGCTCCGCGACTAATATTTTTCATAAATTAATTTCGCGATAAACATTGATGCACCGCATCTGAATACCAAAAAATATAGTTCTTCTGTTGTTCTACTAATTATTTGGATGACATGCATTACGATGGAACGTTCTATAATAACAATTTAATGCAAATTACTCGCCTCGTGTAGCAAAGCTTAATATATTTTTTACATGTATATTGTGGCATGTAAAATTTGGCGATGTTCACACTGTTTTCTAAGACAGTACTGCTGAGTTTGGCAAAACTTGTCAAAATACAATAAGCAATGCCTTGGAAAAAACGAAGAATAAAGAATGCCGAAATCGGCTTGTTGCTCCCGACAATGTAGGTTATAATTATGGAGGCGACGTGCCGCGGCGGGGAGTGGTGGGCGGGGAGATTGTGGCTGGGAGATTGAATCAAAACATTGCCACTTCACGCGTCGACTTATTGCACTTCCAGGCTTTCTATCTGATTGATACACAATAATAACAGGAAAATATGACTGCCTAGGTATAGATAACTTCTAAAACATTCGTTATTGACTATATAATATCATAGAGTAGCATTACCTCGCCTCCTCAACTATAACCTACTTGGTTATTTGGTTATATACAATGTTTTACAGAATCAGGCTTCTATACAAAAACATATAGAAGAAAATCGTTCTTAATATTATACTTGTGTGTTTTAAGTGCAGTGGAATAAGCCCATATTTTTCTTTCAAGTTGACCAACTTTTCACCAAATTGTGAGTTAAAAATGCCAGCGACCACTGGCATTTCGGAGTTGCAGTTCTCTCTAATTGAGGAAACCTTGATTGTAGGTGATGGGTAATGTGTGAGTGAATGGGTGGGGTGATGGGGAATGGGTGTGGGGGATGGGTGAGTGAATGGGGGGGGGGGTGATGGGTGATGGGTGAGGAATAGATGGGGTGTGATGGGTAATGGGTGAGTGAATGGGTGTGTGGTGATTTGGGTAATGGGTGAGTGAATGGGTTGGGGGGGGGGTAATGGGTGAGTGAATGGGGTGGGGGGTGATAGGTAATGGATGAGTGAATGGGTTGGGGGTGATGTGAATAGGTTGGCGTTAATACATACATTTCTACATCCATGATTTCAGGAAAGCTAGAAGGGGCTATCTGGAGAGTCTGTGTTTGGTGGGCCGAAGGCCCACCAAACACAGGTGGTGGGCCGACCACCAATAGCCCTCCGCAGGAGCTAGCCAAAAAGTCCGCCCGGAGGGCGCTTTGCGGCTAGTGGCAAATAAGACTTGAATCATTTAAGGGAGTGAGCGTTTTGAATAAGTCTATGAGATTTCGGAGTGTGAGTGAAGTGGAGTTGACAGGTTACACTGTAGAATGTTATATGCCTCGTTGGCCAACGTCTGAAAGTGATTAGGATTGAAATAGGACAACAAGGGGACCAACTTAAATGTTTTGTACTGTGTGGAATGACTAATAACTGGGACGTGTAGGAATGGGATGAGTAGTTGGATTGCAAGGATTGGTGAAATAGGAATTCTTAAGGGATTAGGACCGAGTGACTAAAGTGGGAGGATAGGAACTATAGTTTGG
>JACEEZ010022429.1:143279-153279 GCA_016584305.1 Chionoecetes opilio | reverse complement strand
CTGTGATTATTTAATAATCTTAACCCCTTCACGCCCAGATCTTTCCTTGGCTATATAAAATGGTCTGTTGTGAGCCATAAAATAAGGAAAAGTCACTGAATATACCACAGTAGTTAGTGGACAAGGCTACTAAACAGGTCACAGCTATAAAACATTGCTTATAGTCACTACAAATGGTCTGTTGTTAGCCATAAAATAAGGAAAAGTCACTGAATATACCACAGTAGTTAGTGGACAAGGCTACTAAACAGGTCACAGCTATAAAACATTGCTTATACTCACTACAAAGCGTCTAATGGTACACAAATTACAATGGCAATTACGCTCTGGGCCTCAAGGGGTTTAAGTAAGAAGACAAAACAGAACATTTCTATATATAGGTTTGCTTTACCTTGACAACTGTGAACTCATTTCTCTCATAATCATGTCGCCTTTTTCCTCTTTTCAAATCATTTTTCTTGTTCGGTTTTCAAGCAGTATTTAAATAGTCATTACAATTTCTGCCTTGGGTATATTGTTGTCATTGTCATATTTACAGAGCCGGCCACTAAATACATTGAATGTATTTAAATACATTTGTAAATACATTTTAAATACACACAAATTTTAACATTTCCGAAAAAAATGGATTTCCTTAGATTTTGGGTTTCCTTAGAAATTTTCTTCTCAGGCCTTTTAGATGGCCTTTAAATAAGGAAATTTCCTTGGCAGTGGCAACCCTGGTTCACTGTAACATCAGGGTTGCCTTGGCAGTGGCAACCCTGGTTCACTGTAACATCAGGGTTGCCTTGGCAGTGGCAACCCTGGTTCACTGTAACATCGGGGTTGCCTTGGCAGTGGCAACCCTGGTTCACTGTAACATCAGGGTTGCCTTGGCCGTGGCAACCCTGGTTCACTGTAACATCGGGGTTGCCTTGGCAGTGACAACCCTGGTTCACTGTAACATCGGGGTTGCCTTGGCAGTGACAACCCTGGTTCACTGTAACATCAGGGTTGCCTTGGCAGTGACAACCCTGGTTCACTGTAACATCAGGGTTGCCTTGGCAGTGACAACCCTGGTTCACTGTAACATCAGGGTTGCCTTGGCAGTGACAACCCTGGTTCACTGTAACATCGGGGTTGCCTTGGCAGTGACAACCCTGGTTCACTGTAACATCAGGGTTGCCTTGGCAGTGGCAACCCTGGTTCACTGTAACATCAGGGTTGCCTTGGCAGTGACAACCCTGGTTCACTGTAACATCAGGGTTGCCTTGGCAGTGGCAACCCTGGTTCACTGTAACATCAGGGTTGCCTTGGCAGTGGCAACCCTGGTTCACTGTAACATCAGGGTTGCCTTGGCAGTGACAACCCTGGTTCACTGTAACACCAGGGTTGCCTTGGCAGTGACAACCCTGGTTCACTGTAACATCAGGGTTGCCTTGGCAGTGGCAACCCTGGTTCACTGTAACATCAGGGTTGCCTTGGCAGTGGCAACCCTGGTTCACTGTAACATCAGGGTTGCCTTGGCAGTGGCAACCCTGGTTCACTGTAACATCAGGGTTGCCTTGGCAGTGACAACCCTGGTTCACTGTAACATCAGGGTTGCCTTGGCAGTGGCAACCCTGGTTCACTGTAACATCAGGGTTGCCTTGGCAGTGGCAACCCTGGTTCACTGTAACACCAGGGTTGCCTTGGCAGTGACAACCCTGGTTCACTGTAACATCAGGGTTGCCTTGGCAGTGGCAACCCTGGTTCACTGTAACATCAGGGTTGCCTTGGCAGTGGCAACCCTGGTTCACTGTAACATCAGGGTTGCCTTGGCAGTGACAACCCTGGTTCACTGTAACATCAGGGTTGCCTTGGCAGTGGCAACCCTGGTTCACTGTAACATCGGGGTTGCCTTGGCAGTGACAACCCTGGTTCACTGTAACATCAGGGTTGCCTTGGCAGTGACAACCCTGGTTCACTGTAACATCAGGGTTGCCTTGGCAGTGGCAACCCTGGTTCACTGTAACATCAGGGTTGCCTTGGCAGTGGCAACCCTGGTTCACTGTAACATCAGGGTTGCCTTGGCAGTGACAACCCTGGTTCACTGTAACATCAGGGTTGCCTTGGCAGTGGCAACCCTGGTTCAC
Organism: Chionoecetes opilio; assembly: GCA_016584305.1. NCBI lineage: Eukaryota > Metazoa > Arthropoda > Malacostraca > Decapoda > Majidae > Chionoecetes > Chionoecetes opilio. Next base: position 151,165 of record JACEEZ010022429.1, on the reverse strand, counting down.
TGTAACATCGGGGTTGCCTTGGCAGTGACAACCCTGGTTCACTGTAACATCAGGGTTGCCTTGGCAGTGACAACCCTGGTTCACTGTAACATCAGGGTTGCCTTGGCAGTGGCAACCCTGGTTCACTGTAACATCAGGGTTGCCTTGGCAGTGGCAACCCTGGTTCACTGTAACATCAGGGTTGCCTTGGCAGTGGCAACCCTGGTTCACTGTAACATCAGGGTTGCCTTGGCAGTGACAACCCTGGTTCACTGTAACATCAGGGTTGCCTTGGCAGTGGCAACCCTGGTTCACTGTAACATCAGGGTTGCCTTGGCAGTGGCAACCCTGGTTCACTGTAACATCAGGGTTGCCTTGGCAGTGGCAACCCTGGTTCACTGTAACATCAGGGTTGCCTTGGCAGTGACAACCCTGGTTCACTGTAACATCAGGGTTGCCTTGGCAGTGGCAACCCTGGTTCACTGTAACATCGGGGTTGCCTTGGCAGTGACAACCCTGGTTCACTGTAACATCAGGGTTGCCTTGGCAGTGACAACCCTGGTTCACTGTAACATCAGGGTTGCCTTGGCAGTGGCAACCCTGGTTCACTGTAACATCAGGGTTGCCTTGGCAGTGACAACCCTGGTTCACTGTAACATCAGGGTTGCCTTGGCCGTGGCAACCCTGGTTCACTGTAACATCAGGGTTGCCTTGGCAGTGGCAACCCTGGTTCACTGTAACATCAGGGTTGCCTTGGCCGTGGCAACCCTGGTTCACTGTAACATCAGGTTGCCTTGGCAGTGACAACCCTGGTTCACTGTAACATCAGGGTTGCCTTGGCAGTGGCAACCCTGGTTCACTGTAACATCAGGGTTGCCTTGGCAGTGGCAACCCTGGTTCACTGTAACATCAGGGTTGCCTTGGCAGTGGCAACCCTGGTTCACTGTAACATCAGGGTTGCCTTGGCAGTGGCAACCCTGGTTCACTGTAACATCAGGGTTGCCTTGGCAGTGACAACCCTGGTTCACTGTAACATCAGGGTTGCCTTGGCAGTGGCAACCCTGGTTCACTGTAACATCGGGGTTGCCTTGGCAGTGACAACCCTGGTTCACTGTAACATCAGGGTTGCCTTGGCAGTGACAACCCTGGTTCACTGTAACATCAGGGTTGCCTTGGCAGTGGCAACCCTGGTTCACTGTAACATCAGGGTTGCCTTGGCAGTGACAACCCTGGTTCACTGTAACATCAGGGTTGCCTTGGCCGTGGCAACCCTGGTTCACTGTAACATCAGGGTTGCCTTGGCAGTGGCAACCCTGGTTCACTGTAACATCAGGGTTGCCTTGGCCGTGGCAACCCTGGTTCACTGTAACATCAGGGTTGCCTTGGCAGTGACAACCCTGGTTCACTGTAACATCAGGGTTGCCTTGGCAGTGACAACCCTGGTTCACTGTAACATCAGGGTTGCCTTGGCAGTGACAACCCTGGTTCACTGTAACATCAGGGTTGCCTTGGCCGTGGTTTACTGGTTCACTGTAACATCAGGGTTGCCAGATAGTGGGGCGGGTTTATGGCCAAATTAACTGTGAAAAAAGTATTTACATTTTTATATTATGAATATTTAAATACAATGTATTTAAATACTAATAAAAGTCTTTAAATACTGTATTTAAATACATGACAACCAATGTATTTATAAATACATTTCTAAATACACAAATGTATTTAAATACTGCCCAACTCTGCCTGCTTCTTATGCCGTAACAGAGATAAATATATAAATATATATATATATATATATATATATATATATATATATATATATATATATATATAGAGAGAGAGAGAGAGAGAGAGAGAGAGAGAGAGAGAGAGAGAGAGAGAGAGAGAGAGAGAGAGAGAGAGAGAGAGAGAGAATGAATCATTGTTTCATCCCATCTATTACTTCCTACATACATATATAGTACAGCCGCAGCAATGAGCGGCAGTGCATGTGTCAGGGCCTGCATATGAATGTTGTGTTATTGACAACATGCATTACCATATAGGTACTCTAAACAGCGAAGCCGACCGAACACCCTGCCGCCATCTTTTACCCCACCAGGAAAAACATCCCCACGGATTGACCACAGGCCACATTTTTTACCCTAGTTAGTAAAATTCGTAGACTCCGTCTGTCCTCCCTCCCTCCCTCCACTCTCATTATCTCTCTCTCTCTCTCTCTCTCTCTCTCTCTCTCTCTCTCTCTCTCTCTCTCTCTCTCTCTCTCTCTCACATACACACACACAAACACGTAATATTGGAAATAAAATATATTCGTAAATAACATAGATATTATTTCAGCAAGATTATAAACTGAGTGAGAGAGAGAGAGAGAGAGAGAGAGAGAGAGAGAGAGAGGAGGAGGACGAGATAAGAAGGATTTGACCGTCAGGTGACCTCTCTCTCTCTCTCTCTCTCTCTCTCTCTCTCTCCATCTCTCTCTTTCTCTCTCTCTCTTTCTGAATAGTTATAATGTAATTTTCGTAAATTATAAGACGCATAACAATATAAGTTCACCACTAAAGTTTTGACATCTATATAAATGATGATATAATATATATATATATATATATATATATATATATATATATATATATATATATATATATATATATATATATATATATATATATATATATATATATATATATATATATATACAGAGAGAGAAAGACAGAAACAGACTTCTTCCTCATTCTAATTCCTCACTTTCCACCCCTCTCAAACCTGTCCATCATGTGTGAGTGTGTGTGTGTGTGTGTGTTTGCGTGCGTGCGTGTGTGTGTCGTTGCATATAACATTAACAATTACATTATAATAATGTGTACCGATACATTATAACATTATGTTCTTGTTGTATTCATCTAATTATATTATACAGGGCCTGGGGCCAGATGCTGAGAGTGAGCTAGGGCGCCCTATCCACTAGGGCGCCTGTGGTAAGGCGAAACGCCCTCCCACCGCAATGCTCAGTCGAGACTGCTGCCTTAGTGGCACCGCTAAAGGCGCTGAAAACTAAGGCATGGTCAGACCCTGACTTAGTGAGCTGCTGTGGGCCTTTGACAGACATTCATCTTCTGTTTATAAAGCAAATACAGCCTTGTTTCAGTTCCTACAACGTAACAATTGGTGTTTACGTATTAATAGTGTTGCAAGGTGTGTATGAATTGATCGTGCAAGACTAATGCGGCATTATAGGGTGTTATATGCTGGTGATAAGAAATGTTGTGTTGTGTGTTGGTTAGGGGCGGGCGGCGGGCGGCGGGCGGCAGGTGCTCCGCCCGCACTAAAATGTTGTGCTATTACACGGTATTATCATACTACCAGATGATATTTAGGACAGCTGAACATAGTATCATCTTCACGAGACATTAGTGCATATCATGAATGCATAAAACTTGCAGTAAACTATACCTATAATAAGATAATGAGAGCAAAATGAAATCGTGTATAAACTTTTTTTTCACCTTTTTTTATTCATCTTCTCCTTATTCCTGGAATGTTGCTTGCATTAAATTTTCACTCACTGTCCCGGAATCGGCACACCTTAACGATTATCATGGTGTATGGCACGTCCTAATGCAAAAATATATAAGTGGTCAAAACCTGCGTTGAACGTCAAACTTGTGATGAAACAGCTTTTGGCGGGGGAGAGCGGTGTGTCCTTGCCATAAGTGCTTGGTTAGGGAGGGAGGGAGGGACAACATTCCTTGCTTCAGCAGAGACGTGTTCAAGCCTTGTGATTGGTCGAAGCTGCCTAAGCAGTGCTCAGATAGGCAACGTGATTGGCTAGTAGGATTCTCGGACCACGCCCACGCCATAGGCTTTGGAGGTGTAAGGCAGTGCAAAAGCGCCTGAACTTTCGACTGTACATGGGCTTTAGTCAGTGCCTTAGCCGGGCCGTTACAAAAGCGCCTGAAGACGGGTAAGGCGCTCTTTTCGCCTTACCTCTATGGCACTTCTCAGCATCTCCCCCCTGAGCTACGCTCAGAGGAATATTGGGAGAGAGAGAGAGAGAGAGAGAGAGAGAGAGAGAGAGAGAGAGAGAGAGAGAGAGAGAGAGAGAGATGTTTGTACTTACATAACTGAAAAAAAATCGAGTATTGATGAATAAAGTAACAAAAAAATAATGACGTCAAAAAACAACAACAACAACAACAACAACAACAACAACAACGTATTCTCAACATGCAGGTGGAACGCATTACCATCGCCAATTAAATACTCGCTATATAAAAAGCTATCGCTATACATGGAGGTAATATTAACCCATGCACCCGCCTTGAAGCATTCCTTTGCAGTATTTAGTAGAAGGCTGTCGGACACCTGTGATCAAATGCTTCTATTTTGCCAACAATCCTCATTATAACGCCATGAATAATGTAAAACTCGTATATTTCCATTTTGCATAGGCCTGTGTTGACCATGACAACACTTAATTGTAGCTGGTTTGCTAGGGAATAATAGAAAATAAGTCCAGCCCGAGACCCCGAGACCCCGAGACCCGACATTCTAGCTCCGCTTGTAGTTCCCAGACGGCCCCCAGATGGCAGATCGAGCTCACTAAGGTAGTCTATTAAATACTCGCTATATAAAAATCCTGTAGCGTTATCAAAACACCTGTGTAGCTACGACCAGAATTGAATAGGTAGTGAGACCTTCTTATGAATGGCACACACGTAAACCTGGTCTCTAAGTCTGGACGGGTCTTAAAACACACGTGGGCATTAAACGAAGGGGAAAAACCTAATAAACCACACAGCTATCGGTCCTCTATTCAGACACACAGAGTACGTGCCATTAAACTGTACCCTAGATAACAGTCAAGTCGCCACCTGCACTAAGGTCGCCAGGCGCCATATATAAGGAATGATAGCCTCACTACTGCTGTGTCTGTGCCACTGAAGATGATACACAGTAGTTTATATCATGACTGTATAATCTACTGTTTCAGCGTTGTTTTATGCTTTGTAGCTGCAAGTATAGACGGTTTACAATTTCACTACGCGTTTTTTTTCCGGGCGACGACGACAGCGGTAGGACACTCAGTAAATAAACACTAGATGGCGACTCTACTGTGTCTGTTGGTAGCCACTTTGTAGATATTTTAGTCATTTGTTCATTTATAGCCCTACTATGACACAGATGAAGACACAAAATGACACAGACTCTCCAGATAGCCCCTTCTAACTGTCCTGAAATCATGGATGTACAAATGTAACTATTAACGCCACCACACCTAGGTAAACAGAACAAAAAGTTGTCCTGGCGACTTTAGTGTTATCTACGGTAGTTTGGCTGTGAATATTAATGTCTATCAGTTTCTTTTTTCTTTTCCCACCTCGCAAATCTGTGTGTATGCATGCCCGGCCACACAGAGATCCGGGGCGTCCCCTTCCCTGCCTCCTTGCAAGCCTTGCCTGATACCTACACACGGCACAGACAGGCACAACATGTCAGTCTTAGGCATATCCAGTAAAACCTCTCCTATTGGGACTAATTGGGCCAAGGAGTGGTCCGAGTAATGCAAGGATCCGAATAATGGGGGGATAAGTGAAAAAAAAAAAATAATAATAAATTTAGGTGTATATTATATTATATAGCTAGGTAAGAAATTTCGACCCCTAAAAAAAAAAAAAAAAAAAAAAAAAAAAAAAAAAAAAAAAAAATTATCCTAGGTGTATATATTATAGCTAGGAAATTTCGAACTCTAAAAAAAGAAAAAAGAAAAAAATTATAGGTGTATATATTATAGCTAGGAAATTTCGACCCCCTAAAAAAAAAAAAAAAAAAAAAAATCTAGGTGTATATATTAGCTAGGAAATTTCACTCCGTCACAGCGCCAGGCGCCGTCAAGGAATTCCTAAAAAAACGTGTCGTACTGCAATTATTTATATTATTCAGTCTATTTCGATATAATGAAGGAGCGAAAACATGTTATAACTAAGTTGTCATTATGTTATCGACTGGTTAAGGGTGACAATTTAGGCCTTTTGTGGGTTTTTAACCCTTTGTAATGGCTATCGTACGTCTGGCAGTTTAATACATTGATAGCTGGGAAAAGATTTCAAATAATATTCTATTCTAAATCATGATATTATTCATATGTTAACTCCATCATCTACATATTCCATATTAGGTGTACCGTTGAGTATTGATATGTGTTGATAATATGTTGGAAGTTATTGAAATAAGGGAAAATATGACCTTGTGTTATCCCGTAATAATCTTCGCCGCGGTTAATCAAGTGTTATTTTTATATGATACCTACACAGTACTACACACACAGACTAACTGATAACCTTTTTCCATGTAAACTCCTTCCTATGTAGCTACGTGTCTCATCTTTATTTCTATGTATCTCTCGGTGTTCCTGATTAAGCTGGATATATTTGAAATAAACTGAAATATGATCATTTCTATAAACTATTATAAAAACTTTTATAACAATTTTTAATAGTTTGAACAGGCCTAATAATAGTGATGGTACCGATATTGAGATACTATGCATATTACTGAGTTAATATATATAATATGAAATGAATATTTCCCACTTACAAATACGTAGCAGCGGGCCTCCGGAGGATTGACGTCAAGTTGCCGCTGCTTGTCACTACTGATGTAATACTACAGCAAGATAATCATATAACTGTTGTTTCAAAATGTTTACACATAGAAATATTCAATTCTTGAAATTCTGTACATTAATTTTCAACATAGTAAATTATCCCGTCTGAAAATACACCAGCGGGCCTTCGGAGGGCTGACGGAGGTAAATTTGCCGCCGGCGGCCGCCGTTCGCCGCTCTACGGCCTACGTCGGCCCGCCGGTGATGGTTAGCTGGGCAGCTCCTGGCGTTCACAAGGGGCGCGGCGGCGGCGCAGACATGAATCGTACAGCAAATATGAGAGTAACTTACATTTAGGTCTGGTTTTAATGAAAATTCACTTGGTAACGTATTGAAAATAACATATAATGACTTTTTATTATGATATATTAGTTAGTAGTGTTTCAATTCTGCTGTGTCTCTAAAGACATCATACACCTGGCAGTGAGTGTCTGGGGGTGCTGCAACTCCACAGCCCTAGGCCACGAGCCGCCACTGACTATTTCCATCGTGTTTGAGTTACTTTTCACCCATTGCCATAATGACACTAGCTACCCCCTTTTTAGGCAAATTTCTGCCTTATTGTATTAATGCCTTCATATTTAGGGGAATGTTCACACTAGTATACCATGTTTCATCTTTCCAGGATACTTTGATCATTTTAGGCAAAAACCTGCATGAAATAGACACAGGTGGAAATATTTATAGCCTCGTTTTTTTCTAACTTTGTCGCACTGTCTTGTATATTTGTAGACAATTTGGCCTTGTCTTTTAATGCAGTTGTGATCACTTTTCCTGCGGCTGTCCAATGATGAAGAGACAGAGTAAGGTTTATGCGATATACATAGATGTGACCTGCAGAAAATAGGAGTGTAACTTATGCGTGGAAAGACTGTTTTTTAAGGCAATCAGCAGAGAAACCTTTAAAACCCTGGATACATTTATTGAAAGTCACACCTGCACTGCCAACCCAACAACTGCTGGGGCCATTACTCCCTCACAGAACACAAGGGCACGGCTGCCACCACACATGTAACACACTGCCCACCACCACCACCCATTGCCACACAGGACACACTCCCACAGGCACGGGTACAACCACACTTGTCCACACAACACACCACCTCAAAAGTGGATCTTCATGTGCTGGGCAATCTCAGGCTTTGTCTTGAAACACTTGCTACAAATATCACACTTGAACTCCCGCAGCCAGTGTGTCTAAGGTGTGTCTGGTGAGTCATTAGTGTATAAACTTTTCCAC
>JACEEZ010022429.1:113959-142773 GCA_016584305.1 Chionoecetes opilio | reverse complement strand
TTTTGTTTTAAGATGATATTAGACATGGTTATAGTGATATTTTCTGCTAATAAATCCGATTATTAATTTGTTACTTTTATTTATAGTGAGCTACTCTAAATCGCTTTTATTCTCAACATGATACCATTCTTCATCAACAGTTTGGTGGGGATGCACTTCAATCTGTATCACGATACATGATATCAAGGCAGGAGGAACATGACTACCTCAGAGTGAATAATAACACACTCGTGACTTGTCATGCACTGATGGCCGTATTTTTTAGTGTTGCTTTATATTACATTTCCCACTAGTCTGTCACATATATAATCCCTTCTCGGTCCAAGCGGTATCGCTTGATTAGTTATGTATCAACAAGTTCGTCCAGTACATCTATCCTATCACGAAAAGTTCTCAGGAGTGGGTGGAGCACTCCATGTTTACGTCCTTAGGACGAGTCTTAGCCGCCGCCCTGCTCGCTAGGACACCTCACACCCTGTCCTAGCCAAACCTCGAAATTAGGACGAGTCTTAGCGATTTAGGATGCGCTCGAAATGATTTAGGACGCCGGCCGCCATATTTAAGACTCGAGCGAGTCTAAGACGAATCCTAAATCTTTATAAGTATGGGCCCTGGCGTTCACAAGTGGCGCGGCGGCGGCGCAGACATGAATCGTACAACAAATATGAGAGTAACTTACATTTAGGTCTGGTTTTAATGAAAATTCACTTGGTAACGTATTGAAAATAACATATAATGACTTTTTATTATGATATATTAGTTAGTAGTGTATCAATTCTGCTGTGTCTCTAAAGACATCATACACCTGGCAGTGAGTGTCTGGGGGTGCTGCAACTCCACAGCCCTATGCCACGAGCCGCCACTGACTATTTCCATCGTGTTTGAGTTACTTTTCACCCATTGCCATAATGACACTAGCTACCCCCTTTTTAGGCAAATTTCTGCCTTATTGTATTAATGCCTTCATATTTAGGGCAATGTTCACACTAGTATACCATGTTTCATCTTTCCAGGATACTTTGATCATTCTATGCAAAAACCTGCATGAAATAGACACAGGTGGAAATATTTATAGCCTCGTTTTTTTCTAACTTTGTCGCACTGTCTTGTATATTTGTAGACAATTTGGACTTGTCTTTTAATGCAGTTGTGATAACTTTTCCTGCGGCTGTCCAATGATGAAGAGACAGAGTAAGGTTTATGCGATATACATATATGTGACCTGCAGAAAATAGGAGTGTAACTTATGCGTGGAAAGACTGTTTTTTAAGGCAATCAGCAGAGAAACCTTTAAAACCCTGGATACATTTATTGAAAGTCACACCTGCACTGCCAACCCAACAACTGCTGGGGCCATTACTCCCTCACAGAACACAAGGGCACGGCTGCCACCACATATGTAACACACTGCCCACCACCACCACCCATTGCCACACAGGACACACTCCCACAGGCACGGGTACAACCACACTTGTCCACACAACACACCACCTCAAAAGTGGATCTTCACGTGCTGGGCAATCTCAGGCTTTGTCTTGAAACACTTGCTACAAATATCACACTTGAACTCCCGCAAGCCAGTGTGTCTAAAGGTGTGTCTGGTGAGTTCATTAGTGGTATAAAACCTTTTCCCACACTCTAGGCATTCATGGTTCTTAACACCACTGTGTATCAGGGTGTGTTGGGTGAGGTGACCCATTCTAGTAAATCTTTTTCCACACTCTAAACATTCATAATTCTTAACACCACTGTGTGTCAGGGTGTGTGCGGTGAGTTCACCCTTTCTAGCAAATCTTTTCCCACACTCTAAACATTTATAATTCTTAACACCACTGTGTGTCAGGGTGTGTGCGGTGAGGTCACCCTTTCTAGCAAATCTTTTCCCACACTCTAAACATTCATAATTCTTAACACCACTGTGTGTCAGGGTGTGTGTGGTGAGGTCACTCTTTGTAGTAAATCTTTTCCCACACTCTAAACATTCATAATTCTTAACACCACTGTGTGTCAGGGTGTGTATGGTGAGGTCACCCTTTCTAGCAAATCTTTTCCCACACTCTAAACATTCATAATTCTTAACACCACTGTGTGTCAGGGTGTGTGTGGTGAGGGAACTCTTTCTAGCAAATCTTTTCCCACACTCTAAACATTCATGGTTCTTAACACCACTGTGTGTCACGGAATGTTGCTCAAGCCAACTCTTGCATTTGAATGTTTTGTCACACTGCTGGCACTTCAGCTCACTGTGTGCCTTGTGGCCTGAGCTGCCTGCCTCCAGGTGATTCTTGCCATCAGCCCTGTGCCTCCCCACCCCTGTGGCAGACTGATCCTGCTGCTCCCGGCCACTCATGCTGCTGCCCGGCCCCACAGCCTCCACCGCAGCAACACTCGGGCCACCACACGCGACGGCCGGTCCTGCGGGAACCCTCGGGGATGCCGCAGCGAGCCGGGTCTTGGACTGTGACCTCAGCACCTGCAACAGTGGTGACAGTCAGCACACAGAGAGCCACGCGCTGCCCTGACACTCTGCTCCTGCCTGCGGGGCCCACACCCTGCTTGCTGCCTCACTCACACCACACTTGGCAAGGCCTCCTCTCCCTCCTCCTCCTCCTCCTAAAAGGGGAGGTGAATAACTGGACTAATAGGGTGAATAAAGGACGTGGTGATGAAATTGAATGATGAGGAGGAAGAGACAAGACTTGAAGATGAAGTGGAAGAAGTAGTAAGATTGGGACCTTATGCAGAAGGAAGAGATAGACCCATCAAACTAAGATTGAAATGGCAGACTGCAACCCAGGAGATCCTGGCCAGAGCTTTTAGGCCGAGGTTAACGGATGATGACAGGGAGGTGGATGCAAAACAAGCCGTCAAGGAAGAGCAAAGGAAAGGAAAGAGGAACTAAGGCACAAAAATGAACAAAGAACGGAGGAAGAGAAAGCAACATGTTAAAACCACTTGGGCCCAGGAGTGGTCCGAGTAATGCAAGGTGCCGAATAATGGGGAGATAGGGGTATATATATATATATATATATATATATATATATATATATATATTATATATATATATATATATATATATATATATATATATATATATATATATATATATATATATATTATATATATATATATAAAATAATAATAATTCCAAGTGTATATATCATATATATATAGCTAGGAAATTTCGACCTCTAAAAAAAATATAAAAAAAAAATTAAAAAAAAAAAAAAAAAATCTAGGTGTATATATACAGTGGCGGACGTAAATATTGGCGTCGTCGGTCCTATGCCTAACGCGCAGAACACATTCGATAATAATTATGAAGGATGGCTGCTTACTTTGAATTTTATACTTTGACGGCATCCCACTACGTCTAACGTCTATTAAGCATAATCAAACAATTTCTATCACCTTCTGCAGTAGTGTGGATAGAGGCATTTCTGCCAACATCATGAGTAGCGCTGCAGTGTCACGTTATAAACAAAGGCAAACCGGTTCCCAGAGCAAACTACAGAAAAACTAAACATACTCTCATATTTTAATTTATTGGGCATTTGGCAACTCTGCAAGGGAAACTGGGGCAGTGCTCTGTGCTGTCAGTTGTCACTGAGCTCAAGGTCACGACACCCAGTGATCCATTACAGCCTGTGCAGGGAGGCGCCGCGGAGGAGTTGCCAGCCCGCGGCATTTTAAGACAGCAGCGTTTTGCCTCTATCTTGCCTCTTCTGTGGACTATGGGGAGGTATAGACCAGTGCCAAGTGATGACATTAGTGCTATTTCGTCACTCCACAAGGCAGGACACTCAGTGAAAGATATTGCTGAAAACACAGGCGTTAGTGTGAGAAGTGTCAGCCGTTGGGTGCAACAAATTTCAAACTCTGGTGACGACGATTTGCCGCGGAAAAAATTACCCCCTGGCAGGCCCTGTAAAACCCACCCAAGAACATTAAACATCATCAAGCGTAATGTTGATAAGTGTCCCAGTATTTCCGGCAGACAATTAAAGGAAAATAACCATGTACTGCTGGGTGAAGTGTGTCAGGACAGTGCGACGTCGAGTCCATGACGACCTTGGATTTAAACACTTTGTTGCGCGACCTAAACCGCTCCTAAAAGAGGTTCATAAGTACAACAGACTTCAGTTCTGCCGCAAGTACCTCCCTTGGGATACTGAGAACTGGAAAGGAGTACTTTGGAGTGATGAGGCAAAACTTACAGTTACCAGCAGCAGGAAAATGAAAGTTTATCGTCTCCCGGGCAGTGATCCGTACGCGCCAAAGTTCACACACAACACTGTAAGATTTCCAGATTCCTTAATGGTGTGGGGATGCTTCTCGTTCCATGGTGTTGGGAAACTTGTGGTGCTCCCCAAAAATGAGTCAATGAACCAATATAATTATTTGGAACTGCTGTGTGACAATCTGCCTGATTGCTTCGAGGTGTGCCAAGCCCACACATTCGTGCAGGATAATGCACCCTGCCACAAAGCAAAATCGGTGACAACCTGGCTTCATGACTGCTCTGTGGACTTCATTGAGGATTGGCCAGCCTATTCTCCTGACCTTAATCCCATCGAAAACTTGTGGTCCATTATCAAACGCAAGTGATGTGACCATGATACCTCCACGCTTCCCCGACTAGAAGCGGCACTCCTCAAATTGTGGACAGAAATCCCTCTGTCCACGTTACAAAACTTGATAGAGAGTGTCCCATCACGTTTGAAAGAGTGCATTAGACGTAAGGGGATGCCAACAAAGTATTAATATTAAGGTAAGTAATCACTGTTTATTGTACCATCATATTTGTTTTACCGCGTTGGGCTACGGGCTGACGACGCCAATATTTACGTCCGCTACTGTACATAGTTAGGAAATTTCGACCCCTATACAAAAAAAAAAAATACAAAAAAAAAAAAAAAAAAAATAATAATAATAATAATAATTCTAGGTGTATATATTAGCTAGGAAATTTCGACCCCTACAAAAAAAAAAAAAAAAAAAAAAAAAAAATATGAGGAGGTCTGAACAGCCAGGCGAATACTTGAGGTTTTCCTGTATCAAGAAAAAAGAGTGAAGGAAAATGTTGTGAGGAAATATGTTGTACAAAACGGCATGGCAGTGATGTCCACGACCACAGATGTGATGATACCAAGCAGCCTGGAACGGAGATTATTTATTAACTAAAGATCCAGGCGTGCTGTGTCTAACAGACTCCATGCACTGTCCTGTAGCCGACAATCCACGGGAAATGGGTCAAAACTGCTAAAATATACGACTGTTTCGGCAAAAAGTATCAAAATATTACCAGATTCTATACGCCATGTTAGGAAAAATGTTCTTATTTTACCTTATTTTAGGGTTTATTTAGGTTGCCTGGATACCTGTAGCTGCCTAGGTGTCTACAGTTACCTTGTGCACTGTCCTGTAGCCGACAATCCACGGGAAATGGGTCAAAACTGCCAAAATACACGACTATTTCGGCAAAAAGTATCAAAATATTACCAGATTCTATACGCCATGTTAGGAAAAATGTTCTTATTTTACCTTATTTTAGGGTTATTTAAGGGTTTATTTAGGTTGCCTGTATACCTGTAGCTGCTTAAGTGTCTACAGTTACCTTGTGCACTGTCCTGTAGCCGTTAGTCCTGTAGAAATGGGTCAAAACAGCTAAAATAACGGACTGTTTTGCTCACCATCCGGTTTCTGGGTCCAAACCAAACAGCTGATTACAAAGTCCCTGCCAGCCACTTGCTCTCTCCCTTCCTCTCTCTTTATTCTCTCTCTCTCCCTTCCTCTCTCTGTATTCTCTCTCTCCCTTCCTCTCTCTTTATTCTCTCTCTCTCCCTTCCTCTCTCTCTCCCTTCTTTTAAGTGGATAAAGGGATTTAATAAAGGAGAGGTAGGAAAAGTTCTTACGGCTTTTAACCAGGGTAGAACAAGAAGTCACGGATTCAAGCTGGAAAAGCGTAGATTTAGAAAGGAAATAGGGAAAAACTGGTTCACAAATAGGGTGGTGAATGACTGGCATGGTCTCAGTAGACAGGTAGTTAGTGGGGAGTCATTAGGGAGCTTTAAAAGGAGGCTGGACAGTGTTATGGATGGGGATGAAAGGTGGATGTAGGTAGTGTTAGGTGACAGGAACTACCTCGTGTAGGTCTCCCAGCCTCTTGTAGCTTCCTTCTATTACTATGGTCTTATGTAGCACTGCCAACACCACCATCTGCCAGACAGCGTGCCAAGAAGTCCTCACCAAGCAGCCAGACCCTATATACTCAACACTAAACAAACACTCTTCACAAATAAATGTACTACAAACATCAACAAACAACAAACACAACAAACACAAACTTAAAACTACACTACCAAATGTCACCACTCTGAAAAAATAGCAAAGACAACTACAAATAAATAAAAAACTACAAAATAGACAAACTACCCGAGAAACCAGGCGATATTGTAGGAGAAGTGAGCTTTCCGGCGTCTGGCGGACTTAATGTAGGTCTTATGGCAATGTCGAGGGCACACTTCCGATAGAGTTTTTTGCGCTCTACAACTTTGTCGTCAGTGAAATTTTTGGAATCTCGATCGTAAGTGGCTTTTCTGTGGGTGTAAAGTGTAACGGAGTGGCTTTTAGGTGAGCTTCGTGGTGTCTGGCGGACTAAGTGTAGGTTTGAATGTAATTTTGAGGTCACACGCCCGATAGAGTTTGTGGCCCTCTACAACTTTGTCATCAGTGAAATTATTTTAATCTCGACCGTAAGTGGCTTTTGTGTACGAAAACTCCCCCGAGCCTCAGAAAAACCGTCAGCAATGGTCTGTGACTTTTGGTTCTCGAGTTGCCAGGTATGAATTTTACGTTTTTTTCGTTCTGACGAGTTTATGCGACTTTTTTTGGGCCCAATGACCGTTAACATATTTTGAGCAACGTATGGTTTACTATCTTTTGGCTGTCATGTACGAACGCTCTACGACTGACGGTTTGGGAGTTAGAGTATGAATTTGACGTGACGGTTTGTCCCGTTCAACAAATATTCGTCATTGGGAAAATGACATAGAATAGCAATTCTTTATACCGTCATTATACACAATTATTACTGAGATCATTTGATGCACCATGCAATACAATGGCCACCTATTGCAGGCCAAGGAAACATAGTCTGTCTCTGAAAACGAGCGCGAAACTCTGGTCCATTATTACCCGGCTCACTAACACGTGTTCCTGCCAGCAGTTATCTCGCTAAACATTTGTCACAATATACAGATAGCTAGACACACACAAGCCAAGCCCGCTACTTACCCCGCCATGTGCAAGACAGCCTTCCAAGTGCCAAGAATTCCCTCACAAGCACCGACCCTAAACTCACACTAAACAAACTGTCTTGGAAAATAAATGTACTTACATCACACTACAGGTCTTCAGTGGCACATACAAGGCTGTAGTTGATGCTAAAATTGGTAATATATTGTGCCTGGCGACATTAGTGCAGTGGCGAGTGAGTGGCGACTATAGTGTGGTGTACGGTACAACGTTGCCATGACAACAGTATTTTGTTGACGTCAACATTGGTTTCATTTCACTTCGCCCAAAAAAACTCCTAAAACATGATTAAACACGCTTAGTAAATGACACAGATAGATGAAACTATTTTTATGACGCCTATTAATATTATTTGTGACTACAGAGTGTTGTATTAATGGCTGAAAGGATGCAATCACTGATCTATATAACATGGATCGCGGAAGCCTGGCTCAGCACTGGTTCCAACTGTCCGCCATCTTGTCGTAACCAAAACAAAGCCTTGTTTCTGCGGCTCGCGTTGCTGTCTACTTGGTGTTATCGCCTCGTCATGCCAAGTTGTGCTTGCTGTCTGGCTGTGTTATCACCTCGTCATGCCAAGCTGTGCTGTTATGTCCTGTACAAACAGACCAGGACCTGGAAGTGGCAAATCTTTCCACCTGTGAGTAACACCACACACACACACACGCACCCACCACACACACACACACCCACCACACACACCCACACACACACCCACCCACCACACACACACACCCACCACACACACACACACACACCACACACACACCCACACACACGCACCCACCACACACCCACGCACCCACCCACACACCCACACTCCACACACACCCAGACACCCACACCCACACCACACACACACCCACACCCACTCCCCACCCAGCCCATCCACCTACTAGTTAAAAAAAAAATATAGGTGGATATGGTATACTTTTTTTTATATAGGTAGATATAGATATAAGTATATTTTTTGTATACTTGTTAACAATTAGTGGGGAACGGAAGCAGACCTGACTCAGGTCTGTTTCCGTTCCGCGCGCTTCCTAATAAGCGGTGCTTGTTCTAATGGAGATAGCTTTATTTTGCGAAGAAAAAAAAAAGGAAAAAAAAGTATACCTTGTGGTTAAAGTTAGGTTAGGTTTCATTACAACCTATAAGCTTAGGTTAGGTTTCATTAAAACCTATAAGGTTAGGTTAGGTTTCATTAATATTATTTTTTTTGGGGGGGGGGGTTGCGCAAAATAAAACTATCTCCATTGCAACAAGCACCTATTGTAGGCCAAGAAAAAATAGTTGATGTCTCTTAAAACGACCGCGAAACTCGTACATTATTACCAAAAGTTGTTTCGTAGTCTAAATGAAACCATAGTCGTTTCGTACACTCAGCTCAGAGTTGAACTTGACTACTAGAGTTACGAAACGACACCAGGTATGTACGAAAATACTCAAAATCAGTGTACGAAACTAACTACTTTCAATTCAATATACCTAATTAAGAAAGGTTTTTTGATTAGGCCAAAGGTTTTTGATTAATTTAAACTTCCTGTAATCCCTGAGAGAGAGAGTAGCTTCTATGGACCACTGTGGCTCGCGCCGTACCCGTGGCGGCGGCGGTACGGGGCTAGCGCCGTTATAGTGGACGAGAACTGCGCGTTCGCTCATTAGGTCAGACACACACACACTCGGTGGTTCGCTCATTAGGTCTGTACACTGCACTGTTAGCCTCTCGCTTTACCACATACACCACACCTGTCACTACACACTTGTACGGCCTCGCAACACACCTGTCACTACACACCTGTACGGCCTCGCAACACACCTGTCACTACACACCTGTACGGCCTCGCAAGACACCTGTCACTACACACCTGTACGGCCTCGCAACACACCTGTCACTACACACCTGTACGGCCTCGCAACACACCTGTCACTATACACCTGTACGGCCTCGCAAGGCACCTGTCACTACACACCTGTACGGCCTCGCAACACACCTGTCACTACACACCTGTACGGCCTCGCAAGACACCTGTCACTACACACCTGTACGGCCTCGCAACACACCTGTTGTCTGTGTATCACCGTAAATAAATGACTTGGAAGGTTCGACGATGCACTAGGTTGGAAGTTTAGTAGTAGTAGTAGTAGGTGTTAATAGTAGTTGTAGGTGGTAATAGTAGTAGTAGGTGGTAATAGTAGTAGTAGTAGTAGTAGGTGTTAATAGTAGTAGTAGGTGGTAATATAGGCTATCACATGCCAGCAGCCAACACCCAGCCACTGCCTGGCCGGCCCATGTATTTGTTTTGGTTATTTCAAGATGGCGGCTAGTGACTTCAGTATCTCGGCCACAGCTAGCCCAGATCCGCGATCCATGTTATATAGATCAGTGGATGCAATAGGGGAGATTTAAAGAGCCGAAAGTATTGCGTCATCAGCTAAAAGGTCACAAGAAGAAGAAGAAGAAGCTGGCTCAAGTAAACACAGGCACGTTTTGAGGCAACCCTTTGGTACCTTTGAAGAATCTTGGACGTTATCGGCGAAGTTGATGTAGGTCGCCACTCATGCCAGGTATAGTGTGTGTGTGTGTGTGTGTGTGTGTGTGTGCTGTTGAAGTGCCGGTTCCTGGGGCCCCTCCCAGGACCTACAATACAGTGTGTCAGGGGAGTTATGTACGCCTAGGGTACCCGGGGAACTGTCGCAACCAAACGTACTTATTTATTTTCCGTCGGCGAGAGTTCTGGATGGTGTTTGACGACAGGTCATAAAACCTAGCGGCGTTACCTGGAACTGTCGCGGAGAAGAACACTCGACGACGTAACGAGGTTCCTATTTTTCACGTCGGCGAGAGTTCTGGGAATGGTGCTTTCGACGTACAGTTCCATAAACCTAGCGGGTACCTGGACACTGTCGCGATAGGAACACTCGCCAGTGACGTAAACTAGTTTCCTATTTTTCACGTCGCGAGAGTTTGGATTGATGTTTGACGGACAGTTCATAATCACTAGCGGGTACCTGGAAAACTGTCCGCCGACCCAGGAAACACTCGCTGACGTAACGAGTGTTCCTATTGATCACGTCGGCGAGGAGTTCTGGATTGGTGTGTTTCGACGGACAGTTCCATAAACTAGCGGGTACTGGGAACTGTCGCCGATAGGAAACATCCCCCCCCGCCGACGTAACGAGTGTTCCTATTTATCACGTCGGCGCGGTGTTCCCATTACCCGTTGTTTTCTGCATTCAGGGATAAAAATACCAACACTAGCCTGAATAGTTAGGGCTAGGTTATGTAGGTAGGTTAGGTTAGATCCTTTTCATATAGTACAAGTTGAAACTTCGCCGAAAATGTACACGTCGGCGAGTTTCCAATGTGGCGGAGAGTTCTGGGTTGGTGTTTCGGCGAGAGTTCCTATCGGCGACGTTCCATAAACCAAAAAACGGTTATAATTTTACACTAGGACCGAAAATTGCCTACACAATTGGGCGTTGTGGTTTCTGTGTACCTTATTGGAGTTAGGAAACATTCTCTCTATGAACTTCCGTCGGCAAATCATTACTTGGAAGATAATGACATTGTTGTTATAGGGGAGCGAGAGAGTGGACAAGGGTTTACGTCCGCCACACTCTTCTTGCCTCTGTGACCTGCATCGCCTCTGTTCTTCCCTTGCCCGGGAAGGATGGTGTGTAAACAGTAGACGTCAATTTTATGAACAAAAATTGAGGTTTAAAAAACGGGGCATGACAAAGCTTGGCTCAAATCTGTACCCACACAAATAGCTCAACACTAAACACACATTGTGAATGCGAAGTCCATTGTGAAGTGCGGAAATAGCGACTTTTAATCATTGTAACCGAAAACGACTCCAGGATTGTGTTCAGCATGCCGATAATGCTAGGAACTAATTTTCAAGAAATATATTTCTCAAAAAATATTGCAAATTAGCAAGGGCATTGATTTTTTTTTTTAAATTCATTTTTTCAATAATTAAAACTAAGCAGAAAAGGGCAAAATGCATTGAGAAAGCAATTCCTATTCTATTGTTATGTCTTGTAGTAAGTTTGTCTAATTTGTGGTTTTTAAGGACAATTGGAAAGGTATCATGTCATTGTGAATTGGCTGAAATAGTGACTTTCTAATCCTTTGAAACTGAAAAACTGGACTCCAGATCGTGTTCAGCATGCCCCTAAACGGTAGGAATACTAATTTTCAAGCAAATCTTATTTTTCTTAAAATTATGCAAATTTTGCAAGGGCTTGATTTGATCTTAATATTTTTTTGTAATAACATTTTTCAATAATTACAAAACTATGAGCAGATATGTGCAACATGCATAGATAAGTAAATTTGAAGTAGAATCAGGGACTATTATTTGCACAAAGAAAAAAAAAATATTGATGTGTAAATAACGAGAAAATAGCATATTTGACATTTATACAAAATATCAATTTTCTCGACAACCATGAGGTGTTTTGACAAGCCGATTACTGCGCCATGTAGAACCCTCAAGATGAACCTTGTTTACTTCCATAAGTTTTCCTGCGACTCATAGTTAGCAGCAAAATAACAAAAACTAGATTTTCGTCAATTTCGGAATATTTTTTTAGCAGCCAGAAATCCTAAAATAATTTTTTTTTTCCGATAGATTTCGAGGAGGCGTAACATCAACGTAATCCCCAGATCCCTATGGCTAGGATCAAATCTCCAACTCGCCTTGCAAATAGTAAGGCACTCAGACCGCGCCAGTGTCTTCCAGCTAACGTCCCACACCCTCGGAAAGCAGCCTCAGCGCCATTGATCAGCCTTCAGCTTTAGTCCCAGTGATGGCCGCTACCATACCTAACCCAACCTAAACCTAACCCCACACCTTGAGTTGACTGTCTCTCTGACACCTGGACATCTGTCCTTTGCCCAGACTAATACAAGAGTCGATGTCGTGTCTTTAACCCCCCCTTCACGCACAAACGTAATTGCCATGGTATTTGGGGTACTATAGGACAATTGTTAATTAATCTCAGCAATATTATAGATATGGTCTGTTTAGTATCCTTGTCGATAACTAAATTTGGTATATGCAGTTACTTTTCGAATTATAGCTAACAACAGACCATTTTTTATAGGCCAGGAAAGCTCTGGGCGGAAAGGGGTTAAGTCAACTTGCGGGAATACGTCTGCAAAAAGGGGGTGATGGTATCCAGTGGTTGGTGCTGCAGAAACGCAAGACTGAAGGGGCTGCTTGAGTTGCCGGTGTGAAGAGGAAGAGAGAGAGAGAGAGAGAGAAGAGAGAGGACGAAGAGACCGAGAGAGAGAGGAGAGTGTGAGAGAGAGAGATCCATTTCCTAAAAATATGAAAAAACCAGGATATATTCGACCCAATCGTCATATGTACCTGGTCAGTGTGATCACTTTTCCTGCGGCTGTCCAATGATGAAGAGGACAGAGTAAGGTTTATGCGATATACTATATGTGGGACCTGCAGAAAATAGGCGTGTAACTTATGCGTGGAACGAAGTTTTTTTAAAGGCAATCAAGCAGAGAAAACCTTTAAAATACCCTGGATACATTATTGAAAATCACACACTGCACTGCCAACCCAACAACTGCTGGGGCCATTACTCCCTCACAGAACAAAGGGCCGGCTATGCCACCACACATGTACACACACTGCCACCAACACCACCCATTGCCACACAGACACACTCCACAGCACGGGTGCAACCACACTTGTTCCAAACAAAACACACCACCTCAAAAGTGGATCTCACGTGCTGGCAATATCCCTTCTTGTCTTGAAAGACTTGCTACAAATATCCACACTTGAACTCCCGCAAGCCCGTGTGTCTAAAGGTTGTGTCGGTGAGTCAGAACGGGTATAAAACCTTTTCCCACACTCTAGGATTCAGGGCTTAACACCATGTGGTCAGGAGTGTGTGTTTGGTGAGTTCACCCTTTGTAGGTAAATCGTTCCCACACTCTAGGCATTCATGGTTTCTTAACACCACTGGGTGTCAAGGGTGTGATGGATGAGGTGCGCCATTCTAGTAAATCTTTTTCCACACTCTAAACATTTATAATTCTTAACACCACTGTGTGTCAGGGTGTGTTGGTGAGGTGACCCATTCTAGTAAATCTTTTACCACACTCTAAACATTCATAATTTTAACCACCATCGTGTGTCAGGGTTTGTGTTTTGGTGAGTTCAGCTCTTTTAGTAAATCTGTTCCCACACTATAAACATATCATAATTCTAACACACACTGTGTTATGTGTCAGGGTGTGTTGGTGAGGTGACTCTTTGTAGTAAATCTTTTCCCACACTCTAAACATTAATAATTCTTATCACAACTGTGTGTCAGGGTGGTGGGGTGAGGTGACCTTTGTAGCAAATCTTTCCCACACTCTAAACATTCAATAATTCTTAACACCACTGTGTGTCACGGGGTGTGTTGTGGTGGAGGGAACTCTTTTGAGGAAATCTTTTCCACACTCTAAACATTCAAATTCTTAACACCACTGTGTGTCAGGGTTGTGTTTTGGTGAGGGCACCCATTGTAGTAAATCTTTTCCCCACACTCTAAAAACATTTCATAATTCTTTAACACCACTGTGTGTCAAAGGAATGTTCCTCAAGCAACCTGCATTGAATGTTTGTCCACAGTGGCCACTTCAGCGAACTGTGTGCCTTGTGGCCTGAGCTGCCTGCCTCCAGGTGATTCTTGCCATCATCACCTGTGCCTCCCCCACCCCTGAGGCAGGACTGATCCTGCTGCTCCCGGCCACTTCATTGACGTGCTGCCGGCCCACAGCCTCCACCGCAGCAACACTCGGGCACCACACGCGACGGCCGGCTCGACTGACGATGGACACGAACACCGATGTGATGATACCAAGCCGCCTGGAAACGGAGAGATTATTTATTAACTAAGATCCCGGCGTGGTTGTGTGTATAACAGACTCCATGCTTAGAAGACCAAGGGTTGATAAGTAATAACTACAACATGTGCAGAAGGGCAGAAGTGGTGAGTTATGATAAGGACAAAATATAAGGGTGAAAGTATAACAAAGTGGAGTAGTATGGAGAAGGAAAGAGATGCAATAGTGAGTTGTACCAAATAGAAGTCACAAACTAGAGAAAAAACACAGACTATAGTGGCGACCTTTGTACCACCCAAAACAAAGACTTGGAGGAAGGAACAACATGAGAAGTACTAGAGGAGACCTGACAAGTATCAAGGGTACATTTCGCCATGGTAGGAAAAAATGTTCTTATTTCGACCTTATTTTAGGGTTATGTAAGGGTTTATTTTAGGGTGCTATATACCTTGTAGCTGCCTACCTAAGTGTATACAGTTACCTTGTGCCAATGTACTGTAGCCCCGACAATCCAACGGGAAATGGGTCAAAAACAGCTAAAAAACACGACCGTTTCGCAAAAAAAAGTATCAAACAATATTTCCGATTCTATACTCCATTGTAGGAAAAAATGTTCTTATTTGACCTTATGTTAGGGTTATTAAGGGTTTATTTTAGGTTGCCGATACCTGTAGCTGCCTAAGTGTTCAGTTACGATTTGTGCACTGTCCTGTAGCCGGGACAATCCACGGAAATGGGTCAAAACAGCTAAAATACACGACGTTTCGGACAAAAAAAAGTATCAAAATATTACCAGATTCTAACGCCATGTAGGAAAAAATGTTCTATTTACCTTATTTTAGGGTTTATTTAAGGGTTTATTTAGGTACCTGATACCTGTAGCTGCCTAAGTGTTCTACAGTTACCTTGTGCACTGTACCTGTAGCCGACAAATCACGGGAAAATGGGTCAAAACAGCTAAAATACACGTCTGTTTTGGCAAAAAAAGTATCAAAAATATTACCAGGATTCCTATACGCCATGTTAGGAAAAAATGTTTTATTTTACCTTATTTTAGGGTTATTTAAGGGTTATTTAAGGTATGCCTGTATACCTGTAGCAGCTGCCTAAGTGTCTACAGTACTTGTGAACTGTTCCTGTAGCCGTTAGTCCCTGTAGAGAAAGGCGTCAAACAGCTAAAATTAACGGACTGTTTTGCTCGCCGTTCGGTTTTGGGTCAAACCAAGGAATATAGAGGACAAGGAAGGTTGATTCTTGTAGAAAGTTTCGAAGACGCGATTGTCACGCCATTCTAACCGCGGGATAGTGGTTAAAGACAGAGCACGGGAAAAACATTAGAGAAAAACGTACGAACGATGGGTGACTAAGCTCCATAATATCCCTGACTTCCTCTATATATTATATATATACTATCCAAAAAATGTATATTCTTTGAAGGTATAGGCTATAACCTCTTAAAGAAATATAAATATTTTGGTAGTTATCTTGACAAGGAAAAGAAATATATAAAGCAAAATATGGTAGCCAAATTTTATTCAAATGTTTCTAGTACTTTGATGGTTAACAAATCATGTAGAACTGAGCAATACTTGATTATGTAACACAAAGCCAGAAAACAGTGAAGATCATTACTCTTTTAACATGCAGCTACATGACAACACCAAACCTGCCCTATTAGAAATTGAATGCATTGCAGGAGATAACACAGAAGTTAGTTGCATTATACAAGAGATCACAAAAATATCGAACAATATCATGCATTAATGGCAGCAGTAAAAGACACTGTGATGCATATCACGAAAAACACATGAGTTGTTGCAAAACATGCTGCACCCACATGAAGAAAACACAATCAAGAGTTTTATGTTTAGAAACCTTGAAGCAATGGTGGGCAAACGTATGCTATACATCATACATGTTGAGAACAAAAACAAACAACACAGCAAAAGCTTTTAAGCATACATTACAATGGGCAAAACAGGCCAACAAAAGGTTGGTAAACGACATCTACAATACAAATATCGCAGGATTTATGAAGCATTAGAGCTATGCAAGGAAATTTTGTAAGTGGAAACCAGTACTGAATAACCATGCACTGTAACAAAAACAGAACAAACCGTTGTTGTCCTGCAGATCATGAGGGAAAAAAAAAGGAGGACAGATACAAATGCCAAAGTATATGAGGTGAAATAAAACAAAACAAATAAAATAAAAATAAATAAAATTAAAATAAATTAAATTACAAAAATCAAATATACTATTTACAAACAAGGATATAGGGTAAGCAGCAATGTAGCAGTTAGAATGCATGCAACAAAGTGGAGGAAACATTATATGCAGGGAGAAATAGAAAAAGCAACAGCTAGACACAGTACATGCACAGTACCACAGTAGCACAAAGCAGAAGCAGTCTTGCAAAGAACACATTATAAAGCAATGACAAAAAATATAATAAAAATTTTAGATCAACTCTTGTTGACAGGCAGGCAAAGAAACTCAACAGGACCTCGAGGGAAGAGGGAAAATGAAGGATGGAAAACACTAAAAAGAAACCTCGGTGGACGAGAGGAGAGATTAACCAGAAAAGTAAATTGAAAATAGAGGGAAGGAGATACTGAGAAAGGAGGATTGAAATAGAATCATAATAGAAGGGTACTCGGAGTAAAGTAATTAGAAAGGACATGGAAGTAGAGGGAATGGAAAAAACATATGATCTACAGTGACAAGAGAGAAATGGAGGAAAAACAGTAACTAATTGAGCTTGAGAGGTAGAAAAGGTACTGAAAGTTTTGAAGAAACGGCAAAGAGAGGGCCAGATGGACCCATCTGGGGAGTTTGTTAAACTATGGAGGAGAAATGGTATTTAAAAAGGGGCAATATATAACATATGTGACATGCTGGAGCAAGGCTGCGTGCCACAGGACGGGAAAAAACAGAGCAGAGTGACCCCTAATCACAAAGGAGGAGGAAAAGATAAGGAGGACATAGCCCAATTATAGGCCCATAGCTGCATGAATTGAACTACCTAGCCAAGGTTTTTGAAATGATTATAAATGAGAAATTGAAATTCGTGGATCAGAGGAAAATCAAGATGTTAGGAGAGGTAAGCAAAGTTGGTGTCAGGAAAGGCAGAGGTGGATATTGTAACTAATATGGAGTTAGACAAGGATCTGTCCATGTACCCAACATTATTTAATCTGATGTAGAGTACACTCATCGTGAGAATCAGGAAAAAGCAGTAAAGGAGTAGCAATTTGGTGGATGAGAAAGTAGGATGTCTGCCTCATGCTGATGATTGTAGTGCTGATGCAGACAAGGAAGGATGAAATGGAGGAGATTTTACACATAAAAAAACAAGTCACGGAAGGGAATGGGAACCTGAAGTTTAGTTGAAAGTAAATGTAAAGGTCATAGGAGTTTAAAACAGTGACGTAGGATGAGTCAGTGGCTTGCTCAGAATAATGTCCTAGAAGTAGTAGATAAGTACATATGCTATAACTAGGAAGGAAGTATACAGGAAGGAGAGCGGTGAAAAAGCAGGGGCAAAGTTAATGAAGGCAAGCAAGGATCGCGATGATAGGCATTCATGATTTACATGGTGTAACAGTCATAATACATATGAAAGTAGGGCAGTGGAGTTATGGACAGGGCGGTGGCTGTACCTATTGTCTGTATGGGTCAGAAGTGACTCAGTACAGGGAAAGGAGACATCATGCACTTGTAAAGGCTCAGCATTCACAGTAGGCAGATGGGGTCTAGTAGCCTTGTAAGGGAGCACTGATGTAGAGGCCATAAGGGGAGACATCGGATGGGCACCTTCATGGAAAGGATAATTAAAGGAAAACAACTGGTGCTTCCAACAAGAAAAATTTGCGACTTACTGAAGATGAAATGTGGCAAAGCAAATGTATTCACAGGAAAATAGATTCCAAGTACCACTGGAAGAAGGAACTAGAGATGGAAAAAGGAGAGAAATGGAAAAACACTTGAGGGAGATAGAGATATCAAAAGATAATTGAGAAACATTGGGCTCGTAAATGGCAGGAGGGAATGGTCAGGAAAGCAACGTTGCAGCGGTAAAGGGGAAACAGAAAACCAGGGGGGGTGACCTGGGCATGTAGGAGACTGGGGGATAAAGTTACTCTACAAAGCAAGAACAGGCACCTTGGAAGGTCAACGGAAGAACAGGGAAAAACTGGAGAAACAAGAAATGTAGCTACAGGTAGGAGCGAAAGAAAACTGTTAGAACATGTCATTGGGAATGCAACACGTATGGAGTCAGAGGGAAAAGCTTATAGCGTCCATAGTAACAGCCTAGGCAGAGAGGAGTGGGACGGGAGACTAGAGGCAGAAAGAAAGACGAGGGCCCTGTGTACGGTGTTAGGGCGTATGGGACAGAAAGGGAAAATGAAGTATTGCAAACCTCACCAGTGTTCTAACGCAGTGCTGGAGATAAGAACACACAGAGGACAATGAAATTAGGATGATAATTAATCAAAGGATTGAAAGCTGATGAAAATGTATTTCCCAGGTGAAATAAACAAGGTGTTAACAAGTTTTGTGTAACGAAGGAGATGAAGTGGAGAGACCTAGCCCAGCGATTACTAAGCGACAAATGTTCACAAGAAGAAGATGATGAGTCCTTAAAAAAAAATCAAGCTCAAGCACCGCCGGGGCCAGAAAATTTGCAGCGTCGCTATCAGCTGGTGGTTTGTGTGGGTTCTAACAGCCTCCTCCAATTTGCTGTATTCGTACGCAGCCTGTAGATGGATGGTTTCGAGGAGGCTTCTTATTGGTGTCCCTGAGAATATGAAAGTGTTACACATTGTGTACAGAAGCATAAAATTACTAACATAATATGTTACTATAAATGTATATGGATGATTTGCTGATCTGTCTAGAATTGAGAAGGAATGAGCGGGGATGAGGTCGATGGTGGGACGCACAGAAACCTGAAATGGTAAATGAAGGACACCTGAAAAAATGCGAACGAAAGTTAGATGACACCGGATGATATCTAGTGTCGACTATATGCTGGGAGTGTGAGAGGATGACCCTATAAATGGGATGGATATAGGGTTGGAGTAGATAGTGTAATAAAGAGGAAAGATGCAAGAGTGAGACGACTGGGAATATATGAAATAAATATCTTTTAACAAATATAATATGCAAAAAAATATCCGTATGGATTTTTATAGTCTCTAAAAATCTAAAATCATGCATTGTAGAGGAACCAGCAAAAAATATCCGGAAATACTACGATTGTGGGCGCATTTGAGCTGGAAATCCTGGTGACACTCATCATGTTTGCTGTTCCCACCATCTGTTGAAAAAAGTTTGTTGTTAGTTAAATTAGCAATTAATTGCCAAAAATTATTCTCAGTATGTTCTGCATAGAAAGAGGTGAATAGCAGTATGGAAGGAAAGTAAGATGGTGAATAGGAAGGGGTAAAGAAGATGAGGAGGAAATGTGAGAAGTGTATAGTGAGGAGAAAGGTTGGTTGACAGTTTAGGGATAAGAAAAGAAAATGAACAGTATCAATAATAAACAAACACTAGCAACTGTATCATGCATATTTTAAGAAAGGAAATACTCGATGAGTTTTTACCCTGACAGCAGTATGTGAGGTGAGGTCACTGGTGCTGCTCGGAGGATGGCCACCATGGGAAGAGGTAAGAGAGGCCTCGGGCACACACCTGAAAACCACTCATTGTTGATATCTTTCTGAGACTGATACGGAAATTTGTCGATACAAGGTATAATTGACATCTCAGACTATAATTCATAAAGTGAGGACTAACATCAGCAAAATGCTAACATTATAACTCTCAATACCATCCAATTTGCTGGCTTGTGACTGATTTGGGGGAGGCGTGGCTGTGGCTTTATTGGTGGGATGTTAGGCTGTGGCTGGTACTGGGGTTAGGCAAGCACTCCAACATTCAAACGTCAAAACAATCTGTCAAAACAAAAATATCAGTAATAATCCTGTACATAATTAAGAACATGTACTGTACCTGCCAATGCTAAAGCCATATAATAAGAGAGAGAAATAAAAACTTGCCCAATACACTGAATAGGGCGGAAGCATTAATAAGAAGAATACACCCTTAAATAGGATGGGTGGATGATAACACATAATGCATATTCTGTTACAAACCACTGTGGGCCAATTTCCGGTAGTAAGGTTAGAGCTGTCCTACTTGCTGCCACATCTAGCCAATCTCCGTGATGCTAATGGCGCTAGAGAAAGAATGCTCAAAAAAATGTTGAGAAGGTAAAAAAGTGCTTACAATTACAAAATATAATATATATTGTTACGACGCGCCACAACTCGAGCCTCAGGTGAGGTTGAGGGATGGTGAGTGGGTTTGTGGGGCCAGAAGAGGAGGAAGAGGAGGAGAGACCGCGTGGAACAAAACGGAGGTGAGGCATACCACTGGGAAAGGATCTCCGGACAAGGAAACCACCCGAAGGATTTTTACGACGCGTCCACCGGAAACAGGGTTACGTGTTAGGGTATGTGGTCGGTTCACAGGCAAGAAGGTGGAGGAATAGTCCCCTGAGCTTGGGTGAAATAGGTAGCAGTGGCCGTGGGTTTGGCGAAATGGACGGCGGCGCGTGGGGTGGATGCCGTGAGGTAAAACAGTCTCCTTGTTCCCCACCATCCGGTGGCATAGCTGTGTTTGAGGGTGGTGACTGGTAGTTATAAAGGTGGCATAACAGTGACTGTAGTTGCGTGGAGGGAAACATTTGGGCTGCGACGGTCGACAAGGAGCGGGCCTATAGGAGGGGTGTTTGTCTCCCCGGTGGGCGTGCGGTTGTTCTGTTAGTGTTTACCTATTACAAGTATAGTCTGCGAAAGGATACGAGTGTGTTATTCCGCATGTGCCCCTTTTTGTCTATGTGTGTGCCGTGGGTGGTGATGTGCCCGTGTGAGGAGGCCCGGCTCAGGGCCTTAGGGGATTCATTGCGTCTGGTCCCGATTAGACACATATCCGGACTGACAGAATCATTCCCACGCGTCTGGCCGGCGCAGCAATAGAGGCAAGTCCGTGGGCTGGCTGTTGGAGGGCGGGTTTCCAACACTGGTGTCAGGAAGTGGGAGTTAGTTGTGTGCTCTGGCGGTCGCCGTAGAGTGAGGGCCAAAGAGGTCGGGGCAGGGGTCTAGAAGTACGGCAGGCGCCTTAAGGGATACGGCACAACCATTGCAGGACGGAAGTGTTGAACAGCAAACTCTGGTGACATCTTGCGGGTATTACGAAGTGCAGTGAAAATGACATTGGGCGCAAAACAGAGCCATTGTCAGACAACAGAAGCGTGACAGGTTGAAAACGAGGCGTGTATATGAAAGTCGAACGCCCAAGGCAAGGATGATAAATGAGGGTCCAGGCCACTTACAGTTGGGAGGAGGCACTCGAGGGAAAGAACGTCTTGACGCCAGAGCCGTGTGGCAGTCGAGGATGACGAGGAACGACACTTATTTGGGGCCGGACGGATGATGGGCGCGGGCGACATGGGGCTGGTTCCTCTAACCAGCCTCGAACCCAGCGAGCAGGCGGCCGCAGCAGGAACCTACCTCGGGTACCAGTTTGCCGTGGGTGATAGTCTGAGAGTGTGGCTAGCGCTGGGGCCGCGGCTTGGGGACCAGTCGTGGGTGTGATTGTGAAGGACGAGTCTGGGCGGGGGAAGGAGCGCTGGCGCGGCCTTGTAGCGGGAGGTGGTGCGTGTTGTTCGAGTGTAAGGAGAGTGTAGGCTACCCCTCTCGCTACCCACCCCACCTAGCCACGCGAGCCTCCGGCCTCGTTCGTGCGGGCCCGAGTGCACGTCAGGAATGTGGGCGACTTGACGACCAGGCCGCGGGGCTGGATGCGCCAGGTGTCGTGGAGGGCGTGTCTGGCATGAGTCGCGGCGTGGCGAAAGGCCGTAAAGGCAAGAAGGGCTGGGGGCTGGCAGGCGCGGGCAGGAGAGGCGTAAAAGGCATAAGGGCCTGGGACCGGTGGCCGGAGCAGCGGCGTGAAAAGCATCGGTTGGTGGCCTGCTTCAGGACGGGTGCGGGCCAAAGAGCCCACGGGAAGGGCAAGAAACCCAACTCGCTGTCGCCTCGGCATGGAACCCCGGAAGAAGAGGCGCCCGCCGGAGTGAGCGTGGGAAGTTGCACCGCCAGCAGTGGAGGCTCGGAGCGCCAGGACGAAAAAGGGCGCACCTATAGCTGCCTCGCCGTGCTATGCGGGGAACGAAGAGCAGTTGAGCTACTCCTGCAGTGTGTGGCCCCCGCCGAAGCTGTACAAGTGGCGTGTGTAAACTGCTTGTTACGACGGTGGGGGTGCACCGTGCCCGCTTCAGGCAGTGCCAGACACGCTTGCTGCTGTAATTCCCTGTCGCACCGTCACCGGCGCCTTGCAGTTGGAGGGAATTGGTAGATCGGGAAGTCGTGGGCGCCTTGCCGCACGGAGACTGGAGCAGTGTAGCGGGTTAGAGCTGCGGAAGTCCCGTGGGAGTGTGAAGACTCCTGGGCCGTGGTTACCTCTGATGTGGGCCAAGGGTAAGAGGAGGTTCCCTCTGGGGCTGTGGCGGCGCTGTTTGTGGCGCTGTGAGGTAGCAGCTGGTTTCCTGCTGGTGTTCTCGCGTGGAAAGGACGAGGCGACCTGTATGACTTTCCAACAAGTTTTTGCAGTGGCTTGGGCTGGTGGATGGCGGGCTGGAGAGGACTGCAGTTGTGAAACATTGGGGTGGTAATGTTTGGAAAGGTGGTTTTATTAGATGGTGCGAGTTGCCCTTCATTTGAGGATTTGTGTTATATGTGCATGTACCTGTATTATGATTTTCTGTTCTTTTAGTTTTGGCTGGCCGAGGTCAGGCCAGTTTTGTGACGGAGGGCAGTGTTACGAACGCGCCCCAAATCGAGATCCAGGTAGAGGTGAGGATGGGAGGGGTGTGGTGGCACAGAAGAGGAGGAAGAGGAGGAGACCGCGTGGAACAAACGGAGGCGAGGCATACACTGGAAAGGATCGCCGGCAGGAAACACCGAAGGAACGAAGGCGTCCAACAGGAAAACAGGGTTACGGTAGGGCCTAGTGGTGGTTCACGGGCAAGAAGGGTGGAGGAATAGTCCCCTGAGCTTGGGTGAAATAGGTAGCGGGCCCCGGGGGTTTGGGCGAAGGCGGGCGCGCGTGGGGTGGATCCGTGAGGGTTTTAAACCAGTCTCCTTGTCCCCCCCATCCGGGGGCATGTGTGTTGAGTGTGGTGACGGTATTTAAAAGGTGCAAAACAGTGACGTAGTTGCAGTGGAGGGAATTTTTTGGGGCTGCGACGGTCGGAAATGATGGGGCCTAGAGGGGGGGCTGTTGTGTCTCAGGGTGGGCGGGGGTTGTTTCTGTAGTGTTTACCTATTAAATTATAGCTGGAAAGGATACAGTGGTTATTCCGCATGTGCCTGTCATGGGGGGCCGTGGTGGGATGTGCCCGTGTGAGGAGCCGTGCTAAGGGCTTAGGGTTTCATTGGTCTGGCCCCGTTTAACACATACCCGGTGAGCCGATTTTCCCCACCTTTTGGCCGGCGCAGAAAGAGAGAATCCGTTGGGCGGCTGGGAGGGGGGGGGTTGGAACAAATTATTATATATATAATATATATAATATAAAATTTTAATATATATATATAATATATTATATTTAATCACAACACAAAAAAGGTTTTGTCATGTCAAACCAACTTTCAAACAAAATGAGTGTACGAAACGACTATGGTTTTCGTTGGGAAAAAAACTTTTTGGAGTACAAATTATGTGTACGAAACAATTTTTTATACGAACTGACTGACAACTGCCCCACTCGACAATCAAACCCTAACCTCAACCAAATGTAACCCACCACCTGGGGGGGCTCCCTCCCCAAGCACCTATTGTGGCCCAAAAAAAATATCGGGGTCCTGAAAAGCCCGCGAAATCTCGCCGTATGCATTAATATAGGCGGCCTATTCAATGGCGGCCCGAATAACTGTACCCCGTGTGCCGGTAACGGGTTATCTAGTTTTTTTTTTTTCGCCAGCACGGGGGCAGGCTTGACTACCTTGACCCCTTTTAGAGTTAGACACCCCAGTGATAGTTAAAGGCAAGGGAGGGAGCGCTAATAAAGGGTGCTCTTTTTAAGGGAAATTTTGGTCACCGGTTTTTCTTAGGGGACTCGTATATCCTTTTTAAAACGACATTACATATTTCTAGCATCTTTCGGGAACAATGCACCCTCACTCCAGGGTGTTTACGTCTTTTTGTCACCACACAGAGCAATAGCGAGGGCGGCGGGCGGCATTCTTGGTCTTTGGTGTCAGTACCCATGGGGCCTTGGGGGTCTGTTTTTTTACATTCCCGAAAGGCGACGGTAGCCCACTAAGCGCCCAAGTGCATAGGGCAGGGATTTTTCTTACATAGGACTCCACCTTCCTTTCCTCTATATCCTTGGCCCAAACCCAAAAACAGCTGATTCAAAGTCTCTGCCAGCCCTTGCTCTCTCCCTTCCTCTCTTTTTATTCTCTCTCTTCCCTTCCTCTTCTTTTTTCCTCTCTTTTTTCTCTCTCCCCCTTTCCTCTCTCTTTATTTCCTCTCCCCCTTTCCTCTCTTTTTTTCCCCTTCCCCTTTTTCCTAGGGATAAAGGGATTTAAAAAAAGGAGAGGTGGGAAAAAAGTTCTTCGGCTTTAACCAGGGTAGAACAAGAATCACGGTTTCAAGCTGGAAAAGCGTGTTTAGAAAGGAAATAGGGAAAAACTGGTTCAAAAGGGGGTGAATGATGGCATGGCCTCTTTAGACAGGTAGTTGGCGGGCATTGGGGGAGTTTTAAAAGGGGACTGGATGGGTCATGGATGGGGAGAAAGGTGGTTAGGTATGTTGGGTGACGGAACTACCCGTGTAGGACTCGGGGCCCTCTTGTAGTTTCCCTTATTTTCTTATGTTCTTATTTTCCCCTTCCTCTTTTCTCTCTTTCTCATTCCTTTCTCTCTACTCTCTCTCTCTCTCTCATTCCTTTGTAGGCTATACTGCAGCTACAAACATAAAACAACGTTGAAACAGCGTAGTTTTATAAGCATGATAAAACTGGTTTATCATCTTCAGGGCCAGACAAGCAGTAGTGAGGCTATAATTCGTAAAGATGGAGCCTGCGACATTAGTGCAGGTGGCGACTTGATGTTATTAGGGCGGGGTTTTTTCCAAAAAAAATGGCAAAAAAACCCCCAGGGAAAACTTACCGAAATTTTCCCAACGTTCGTTAATACTTAAAGGATACTACCCCCGTGAGAAATTAAAAATAGCTGGTTTTCATGTATTTTTCATCCCCCAACATGTTGGAACCCTTAGAGTGAGCCATCATCAGTCGTCAGCCAGTCAGGCCACCAGTCACAGTCGTCATCAGCCAGTCAGTCACCACCATTTGTGATCAGACGGGGCATGATTATGATTTTTAATAAAAAAAATCATAACCCAAAGGCTGTGATTACAAAATCAAAATCAAACATAATCAAATATAAAAGCTGCAGCTTTAATCATAGTCAAATCGTAATCTTTTTCTTCAAAAAATCAAGATTAAAATGTGATTATTTTGTTTTTTTCATTGTTTTTTTCCAGTAGCAATTCTAATTCTCTAAAAAAATTAGCCAATTTTTATTAAAATTTTGTTCCAGGGCCAAGCATGTTGAAAAATTACCCCTTTCATTGTCGTTTTCTGCGGGGGGGCAAGAGAAATGTCGCTTGCAAGCGGCACTTTTCTCTCGCTGTATCCCGCGCAAACGTTCCCCCCCCGCTTCTGCATGAGGGGCGACGCGGCGGGTGAGATGTAACAAAACAAAGATCAAAGGACTATTTTGACCCTCCCGATATTGTCACACTGGGACCCCCCCTTACCCTCATAGTCAAAAAATGTGCAGATTCAGGAACGTGCTTAAAAATTTAAAGTGATCA
This sequence comes from Chionoecetes opilio, assembly GCA_016584305.1. NCBI lineage: Eukaryota > Metazoa > Arthropoda > Malacostraca > Decapoda > Majidae > Chionoecetes > Chionoecetes opilio. Next base: position 116,639 of record JACEEZ010022429.1, on the reverse strand, counting down.
TAAAAAAGCCGAACAATGAATATGAAGCCAAAAAGTGTGAGAAAAGTTTATGCACTGTTTGACTGAACCCTTTTTTTTGGGTTTTTTTGTACTTACAAAAGGTAAGTATATAAAGCCATGCAACATTTCCCCAGGAACCGATAGTGGTCTCGTGTTTCTAATAGCCATTGGTATTGCAGCAAATCGGGGAAGAGTGAGGTGTGTGAAGTTTGGTAATTTGCCTTTTTTGACAAGTGCCATGCCTTTAAGCTAGTGACAATTGAATACAAAAAAGTTGATATGATAAATGAACAAAAAAAAGCCTAATAATAATCATTACTGTGTACAAATAATCACAAAAAAAGTGATTATAATATAATCAATCATAAGCAAACAATGCTAGAAAAAAATCTAATCATAATCACAAATACGTAGACCCCAAAAAATCCTAAAAAATCAAAACATAAAAAAGGGCCCAAAAAGAAAAACATATCTAATCATAATAAAAAAATTTTCCGGAGATAAATCAAAATCAAATCTAATTTTTTTTTAATGATGCCCATGTCGGTTGGATGGAATATAAGACCATGCACTAGTATGACCATAGGCGTATTTTGTGCGTCCCCTTGGAATAAAAATTTTTCTTTTTTAAGCTCCGCCCCTTTTTTTTTACTCTTTTTCTGTACAGAAAACTGAGCAGAGACATCCGGGACCCAAAAATTTTCTTTTCCTGTAAAATATACAGTCGGGGTTTTGGGGGGGTGGTTTTAAGAGCCTGGCCAATCAGATCGCGCGCATGGGGAAAAATTTATAGACCTCCCCCCGTAAAGTTTCTGTTTTCCTTTAATTCTCACCCCAAATTTAACATTCATTACATGCGCACGACATGCAAAGGATACTGTATTTAATTTGGAGTAGGTAAGGAAGTAAAGGATAGGTAGGGGGTTTAACAGGTAAGAAGTCACAAATATTAAAATTCTCCACGAATCCCGCCAGCAAACCCGCCAAACTTTCAATGCGTCGAACCCCTTTTTAAAACTTGTGGCTAGCCGATTTAAAATTGTTTAATTTGGCAAATACACTAAAATAATAAAAAATTCTTTAGTAATAGTTATAATTCTTTAAAAAAGCAATGTAACTGGGACATTTCATAATTAAAAGGAATGTCACCCAAAAAAAGTAATAACGGAATTCGAAAAACCCCCCACGTCCTCCGAGAGGCGAGGTGAGGTGCTTGAGGGGCTCTCAGGGTTCCCCATCCCTTCGCCGATTTCGGCAGTGGCGGCCCCCTAGGCATGACTGTAGCTCCAAAATAACCCAAAAGGTTTTTTTGAAAAAACCTCTGTGATTCCCACCAAAGTTACCCTGTAATGTCAAACCAAAACCCTAACCTAACCCAACCCAACTTTTTCCCAACCCAACCTAAACCCATACGGTCTGCCGAAAAGGGCGAAAACCCCGGAGATTTGAGGGAGGACAGAAAAAAGAAAAGAGGGAAGAGAAAAAAAAGGGAAGAGAAAGAAGGAAAAAAAAATGGAAAAAGAAAGGGAAAGGGAAAGGGAAAACAAGAAAAGGGAAACGAGGAAAAGTGATATATGAAATGATAAATTGTTGTGCTTCCATGATGGCAAACATGATTACTCAAAACAGCAAAGGGGGGACCGGACACCCCTGGGCCCCCTATCTTTTTCCCCAGAGGAAAAAAACATCCCACGGGTTGACCAAAAAGGCCACATTTTTACCCAGTTAGGAAAATTTCGTAGCGCCTCGGGGCCCCCCCTCCTCCACCCATTCTTTTTTCTCTCTCTCTTCTCTCTCTCCCCTCTCTCTTTTTCTCTTCTTCTCCCCCTCTTCTCTCTCTCTCTCTCTCTCTCTCTCCTCTCTCTCTCTCTCTCTCTCTCTCTCTCTCTCTCTCTCTCTCTCTCTCTCTCTCTCTCTCTCTCTCTCTCTCTCCACAAAACACGTAATATTGGAAAGTTATTATGCGTAAAACATAGATATTATTTCAGCAAGATTAGACAGAGAGAGAGAGAGAGAGAGTGAGACGAGACGAGATATGGATTTGAAGGTCAGATCAGGTCAGCTGCTACTCTTTTTCTCTCTCTCTTTATTCAATATCCTTTTTTCAACCTCCCTTTTCTCTCTTCTGTACTCCGCTGTCTTTCCGTGTGTTCCATTCCCTTTTCATAAACTCTCTTAAGAAGAACATAAGAAAATAAGGAAGCTACAAGAGGCCGCGAGGCCTACACGTGGTAGTTCCTGTCACCTAACACTACCTACATCCACCTTTCATCCCCATCCATGAACTTATCCAGCTCCCCTTTAAAGCTCCCTAATGACTCCGCACTAACTACCTGTCTACTGAGACCATTCCACTCATTCACCACCCTATTTGTGAACCAGTTTTTCCCTATTCCTTTCTAAATCTACGCTTTTCCAGCTTGAATCCGTTACTTCTTGTTCTACCCTGGTTAAAAGCCGTAAGAACTTTTCCTACCTCTCCTTTATTAAATCCCTTTATCCACTTAAAAACTTCTATCAGATCGCCCCTTACTCTGCGTCTCTCGAGTGAGTGTAATTTTAATAACTTCAATCTCCTCTCATAACTAAAGTTACGCATCCCTTGTATCATTTTGGTCATCCTTCTCTGCACTTTTTCTAACAACACTATATCCATCCTGTAATATGGAGACCAAAACTG
>JACEEZ010022429.1:101459-111459 GCA_016584305.1 Chionoecetes opilio | reverse complement strand
GCCTTTCGAGAAAAGTTTGCACACGGAAAGGAGTGGCGTGTGTAGGGTGATACACGCCTATAGTGTGTTGGGGCGAGCAGTTGTGTTGAGAAACGGCGCCCCCCCGTAAGACAGACTCAGTCCAACACTAATACCAGACCAGGGTGGCCTGTTAGACAGGGACGCCAGGACTGGCAGAAGCGGTGGACCACCACGACTGTGAGGCTTTGCCTCTTAACAAGACCAAGTAAACCAGTTGTGGAGTGGACGTGCCCTGTGGTGAGAGACCCTATGGGCTGTCACACTTTCTACCTTCCCGCCCGCATATTTTCCAACTCTATGCTGTAGTTAATGCTAGTATGTGGTTTCCGAGTAATGACGTTTGACTGTAGCTCCAAAACTAACCATAGGATTTTCTCGAAAGTACCTTCATTGTGATTCCCACACACACATGGTTTAACTTTATTTACCAATCCATGTTTTGGAGAAGTGCCAGGTCCTCCTGCTGAACTTTAGGCTCTGCTAACACCTGTTCATCCACCTCGTACTCGGGCTCAAACATAGGATTCCATGACAATCTGAGGTTCGTTTTCCTCATAGTATACGCGACCAGCGTCATTTCTTTCGGTGTCAGATTGAGCATCGTTCTCTAGATCTGTCACAGCGACAGATTCACTGTCTGACACCGAAGTACAATCGCTCATCATAACATTTGCCGACAGGTGTCAGACAGAGTGTCTGCGGGCGTCCCTGTTCTGACGTCATCAATAACAATCGTAGCCCTGTTGGAGGGAAGATTTTTTTTTTCGCGCGCTTTTTACAAAAGTCGTGTTTTTACGGAAATAAGGCCTGGAAATCAATTATTTTTGGTGGATTAGGTATTTTGAATGTACATTCAACATAATTCGGCAAAATAAATTTGGGTCTGGACGATTACTTTAAGCTGATACAATATAGGCACTGTGGAGTAATATTGGGCTATAAGCTGTATAGACCATTTAAGCTGATACAATATAGCCACTGTGGAGTAATATTGGGCTATAAGCTGTATAGACCATTTAAGCTGATACAATATAGGCACTGTGGAGTAATATAGGCATTGTGGAGCTGTATAGACCATTTAAGCTGATACAATATAGGCACTGTGGAGTAATATTGGGCTATAAGCTGTAAAGACCATTTAAGCTGATACAATATAGGCACTGTTGAGTAATATTGAAAGTCACACCTGCACTGCCAACCCAACAACTGCTGGGGCCATTACTCCCTCACAGAACACAAGGGCACGGCTGCCACCACACATGTAACACACTGCCCACCACCACCACCCATTGCTACACAGGACACACTCCCACAGGCACGGGTAGGCTACAACCACACTTGTCCACACAACACACCACCTCAAAAGTGGATCTTCACTTGCTGGGCAATCTCAGGCTTTGTCTTGAAACACTTGCTACAAATATCACACTTGAACTCCCGCAAGCCAGTGTGTCTGGTGAGTTCAGAACGGGTATAAAACCTTTTCCCACACTCTAGGCATTCATGGTTCTTAACACCACTGTGTGTCAGGGTGTGTTTGGTGAGTTCACCCTTTGTAGTAAATCTTATCCCACACTCTAGGCATTCATGGTTCTTAACACCACTGTGTGTCAGGGTGTGTGTGGTGAAGTCACACTTTCTAGCAAATCTTTTCCCACACTCTAAACATTCATGATTCTTAACACCACTGTGTGTCAGGGTGTGTCTGGTGAGGTGACCCATTGTAGTAAATCTTTTTCCACACTCTAAACATTCATGATTCTTATCACCACTGTGTGTCAGGGTGTGTTGGGTGAGGTGACTCATTGTAGTAAATCTTTTCCCACACTCTAAACATTCATAATTCTTAACACCACTGTGTGTCAGGGTGTGTTTGGTGAGGTGACCATTGTAGTATATCTTTTCCCACACTCTAAACATTCATGGTTCTTAACACCACTGTGTGTCAGGGTGTGTTGGGTGAGGTGACCCATTCTAGTAAATCTTTTTCCACACTCTAAACATTCATAATTCTTAACACCACTGTGTGTCAGGGTGTGTGTGGTGAAGTCACACTTTCTAGCAAATCTTTTCCCACACTTTAAACATTCATAATTCTTAACACCACTGTGTGTCAGGGTGTGTTGGGTGAGGTTACCCATTGTAGTAAATCTTTTTCCACACTCTAAACATTCATAATTCTTAACACCACTGTGTGTCAGGGTGTGTTGGGTGAGGTGACCCATTGTAGTAAATCTTTTTCCACACTCTAAACATTCATATTCTTATCACCACTGTGTGTCAGGGTGTGTGTTTGGGTGAGGTGACCCATTCTAGTAAATCTTTTTCCGCACTCTAAACATTCATAATTCTTAACACCACTGTGTGTCAGGGTGTGTGTGGTGAGGTCACCCTTTCTAGTAAATCTTTTTCCACACTCTAAACATTCATAATTCTTAACACCACTGTGTGTCAGGGTGTGTGTGGTGAAGTCACACTTTCTAGCAAATCTTTTCCCACACTTTAAACATTCATAATTCTTAACACCACTGTGTGTCAGGGTGTGTGTGGTGAGGTTACCCTTGTAGTAAATCTTTTTCCACACTCTAAACATTCATAATTCTTAACACCACTGTGTGTCAGGGTGTGTTGGGTGAGGTGACCCATTGTAGTAAATCTTTTTCCACACTCTAAACATTCATAATTCTTATCACCACTGTGTGTCAGGGTGTGTTGGGTGAGGTGACCCATTCTAGTAAATCTTTTTCCGCACTCTAAACATTCATAATTCTTAACACCACTGTGTGTCAGGGTGTGTGTGGTGAGGTCACCCTTTCTAGCAAATCTTTTCCCACACTCTAAACATTCATGATTCTTAACACCACTGTGTGTCAGGGTGTGTGTGGTGAGGTCACACTTTCTAGCAAATCTTTTCCCACACTCTAAACATTCATGATTCTTAACACCACTGTGTGTCAGGGTGTGTGTGGTGAGGTGCCTCTTTGTAGTAAATCTTTTTCCACACTCTAAACATTCATAATTCTTAACACCACTGTGTGTCAGGGTGTGTGTGGTGAGGTGCCTCTTAGTAGTAAATCTTTTTCCACACTCTAAACATTCATAATTCTTAACACCACTGTGTGTCAGGGTGTGTGTGGTGAGGTGACTCTTTGTAGTAAATCTTTTCCCACACTCTAAACATTCATGGTTCTTATCACCACTGTGTGTCAGGGTGTGTTCGCTGAGGTTACTCTTTCTAGCAAATCTTTTCCCACACTCTAAACATTCATGGTCCTTAACACCACTATGTGTCAAGGAATGTCTCTCAAGCAGACTCTTGCGTTTGAATGTTTTGTCACACTGCTGGCACTTCAACTCAGTGTGTGCCTTGTGGCCTGAGCTGCCTGCCTCCAGGTGATTCTTGCCATCACCCCTGTGCCTCCCCACCCCTGAGGCAGACTGATCCTGCTGCTCCCGGCCACTCATGCTGCTGCCCGGCCCCACAGCCTCCACCGCAGGAACACTCGGGCCACCACACGCGATGGCCGGTCGACTGACGATGTACACGAACACAGATGTGATGATACCAAGCAGCCTGGAACGGAGAGATTATTTATTAACTAAAGATCCAGGCGTGGTGTGTCTAACAGACTCCATGCTTAGAAGACCAAGTGTTGATAAGTAATAACTACAACATGTGCAGAAGGGACAGAAGTGGTGGAGTTATGATAAGGACAAAATATAAGGGTGAAAGTATAAACAAAGTGGAGTATGGAGAAGGAAGAGCTGCAATAGTGAGTGTACCAATAGAAGTCACAACTAGAGAAACACAGACTATAGTGGCGACCTTTGTACCACCCAAAACAAAGACTTGGAGGAAGGAACAACATGAGAAAGTACTAGAGGAGACCTTGACAAGTACTCAAGGGTACATTTTGCCATGTTAGGAAAAATGTTCTTATTTGACCTTATTTTAGGGTTATTTAAGGGTTTATTTAGGTTGCCTGTATACCTGTAGCTGCCTAAGTGTCTACAGTTACCTTGTGCACTGTCCTGTAGCCGACAATCCACGGGAAATGGGTCAAAACAGCTAAAATACACGACCGTTTCGGCAAAAAGTATCAAAATATTTCCCGATTCTCTACGCCATGTTAGGAATTTTTTTCTTATTTTACCTTATTTTAGGGTTATTTAAGGGTTTATTTAGGTTGCCTATATACCTGTAGCTGCCTAAGTGTCTACAGTTACCTTGTGCAGTGTCCTGTAGCCGTTAGTCCTGTAGAAATGGGTCAAAACAGCTAAAATAACGGACTGTTTTGCTCGCCGTCCGGTTTCTGGGTCCAAACCAAACAGCTGATTACCAAGTCCCTGCCAGCCACTTGCTCTCTCCCTTCCTCTCTCTTTATTCTCTCTCTCTCCCTTCCTCTCTCCTTATTCTCTCTCTCCCTTCCTCTCTCTTTATTCTCTCTCCCTTCCTCTCTCTTTATTCTCTCTCTCCCTTCCTCTCTCTTTATTCTCTCTCCCTTCCTCTCTTTATTCTCTCTCTCCCTTCCTCTCTCTTTATTTTAGGTCCCCTTAGAGCTAGTGCACTAAGCTATAGGATAGGAAAGATCGCTACCCAGGGCAAACCCTGGGTACACAGGCAACCAATTCCAACATCTGGTAACACATTACCAGGCTACACTAAGATAATCTGAAAAAGAAACATACGTCTGGCAACGCCGTGCCATCTGACCGAGGCCGGCTGTCCGCCAGCCAGATCGGAGCCATCATTCTTCTTTTTGCCTTCATCACGTCAACACCTGCTCTCCTGTAACACGTGTTGTTTGTATTCAGGCCATATGGTAAGCACCTGCTGTTTTTCGTGTTTACGTGGGTGTGTGTGAAGTTTTTACCCATTCATGCTTCGTAATCCTTCTGTAAGGTTTTACGGGGATGAGTGTAGTTTATTCTTTACCCTGGCCGGGGCCAGCTGTGTCTTAAATATTTTCGGCTGGTGTCTGTGTCTGTGTCTGTGGTGTTAAGCTACGCCCCAAGGGCGCGGCTTTCACCCTTTCTCCCCTGGGCATTATTTCCCCGCCAGGGCGTCCCTGGCCTGACACCTGGTCTGCCACGTGTAAGCTGAGATGGGGGGATGGTTACGTAGTTCTCCCAGCCACGCCCCTCCCCCCCGGCCGGCCCTCCCATAGGCCGGTGCGGGGGGGGTTCGGTGGTTCCTGGTCTGCCACGTGTAAGCTGAGATGGGCGGATGGTTACGTAGTTCTCCCAGCCACGCCCCTCCCCCCCGGCCGGCCCTCCCATAGGCCGGTGCGGGGGGGGTTCGGTGGTTCCTGGTCTGCCACGTGTAAGCTGAGATGGGCGGATGGTTACGTAGTTCTCCCAGCCACGCCCCCCCCCCCGCCGGACCCTCCCATGGGCTCGTGCGGGGGGTTTGGGGTACCTGGTCTGCCACGCCCCTGGCCTGCCACGTGTGCGCTGAGATGGGCGGATGGTTACGTCGCTCTTGCTGGTGCCCAACCTTCCGCTCCTCGCCCGGACCTCCCTGGCGGGTAGGGGAGTTAGCGCCCTGGCTGCCACGTGACCCCCCCCTCCCCGACCTCCTCTTCACATTTTTGGGGTTTTGGGGGGGNGCTATTTTTTTTACGTGTGTGTGTGTGTGGTGTTTCATGTATGTGTTATTTCTACCGGGGGAATATGCTTTTCGCAGGAAATTATTGCCAAGCGTTGAAATTTTTTCCCAAAAAAACCCAAAAGGGCACGGTTGCTCTCCAATGGTCTTTTACCTTACTCCTCCCCCCTCCCCCTCCTCCTCCTCCTCCATCAAATTTCGTCCCCCCCATCCCTCTCTTCCATCCTCGGGGTGGAAAAAAAAAAGGGGGAAAAGGGAATGAAAATGTCCCCTAAAAAGCTGAAAGTTTTAAAACCCCTTCCGCCCCTCTTCCCTTTGCTATGAAAAAATTTTATGTTGTCACCATAAAATTACGAAAAAATAAATGAAAAATACCCAAAATTTTTTGTCGACAAAGGTACAAACGGGCTATCATAAAATATTGCTTTTTTTTTGGCACTAAAAATTTCTAATTGTCCGAAATTCAATGGAAATTACGCTTGGGGCTCAAGGGGTTTAAGTGAACCCGCACCATTTTTTTTTTCTTCTTTTTTCATAAAAAATCCTGCAGTATATACTTCGAGCACTTGTTATGCATTACGTATAGTTGATTATCTATCATTGGTTCCTGCTAGTCGTTTTTTGCAAGTTTAACCAAATCATGTAAAAGAGTGACTAATACTCAAAGGCTTTTCATTCTAAAACAATAAAAACCACTTTTATAAACCATACTCGCTTAAGCACTGACTTTTAGGTGTTTATTTCCTGGTCTTCGTATACAAAAACGGTCACGATTAAACCCGGGCTGTTACAAAATGGTCTACGTTTAACCCGGGGGCCCGTATATTTCAAAAATGGTCTACGATTAACCTGGGCCCGTATACCCAAAAAAATGGCTATGATTAACCCGGGGCTCGTATACCAAAAACTTCTTACGATTAAAATGGGCCCGTATTTCAAAAAATGGTCTACGATTAAACCCGGCCCGATACTCAAACGGTCTATGATTTAAACCTGGTTCGATAACCCAAAAATGGTCTACGATTACCTTCTCGTATACACAAAAAAGGTCTACGATTAATGGTCTCGTAACTCAAAAAATGGTCTACGATTAACCTGGTCTCGTTACCAAAAATGGGCTACATTAACCTGGTCCGTAACTCAAAAAATGGGCTACGTTTAAAACCCGGTCTCGTATAACAAAAAGGTCTATGATCAAACCTGCCCCTTTTCCAAAAAGGTTACATTAAAACCGGTCTCGTAACCAAAAATGTCTATTTAAACCCGGGCCGTATACCAAAACTGGTCTCATTTTAACCTGGGCTCGTATACCCAAAACTGGTCACTTACCGTCTCGTATACACAAAAGTTCTACGATTACCTGGGCTCGTATACTCAAAATGGTCTACGTTAAACCCGGCTCGTATCTCAAAAATGGTCTACATTAACCCCGGCTCGATACTCAAACTGTCTACGATTAACCTTCTGTATCCCAAACTGGTCTATGATTACCTGGGCCCCTTACTCAAACTGGTCTAGTTAAACCCGGCTCGTATACTCAAAACTGGTCTACGTTAAAACCCGGTCTTATACAAAAAATGGGCTTGATTAACCTGGGCCCCCTATACACAAAAAAGGGTGTGATAGGTGGTTTTTTCTTTGTCTCCTTCAATTGCAGTCTCATCGGCGCCCTGTTGGCTAGCGCCTCCCCATTGCGCATCTGTGATTGGGGGCGTTTTTTTTAGTCAAGTTGGGAGCGCAACATAACATAACTGGGGGAAAGTTATGAAAAACTCGGCCCCTTACCACTCACCCCACAAAATCATTCTCCTCTCTCTCCCCCCCTCTCTTTCCCCTTTCTAAACTCTCCTCTCTCTCCTCTTCTCTCTCCCCTTTTCCCCTCTTCCTTCTCTTCTCCCTTCTTCGTCCCTTCCTTCTTAAATTTTCTTTCCTTCTCTACCCCCAAAACTGTCTTTCCCTTTCCCTTTCTCCTTCTCCTTTAACCTTCTCGTTCTCCTGTTCTATTTCCTGCCCTCTTCCCTTCTCCTTTCCTGTCCCATACCCCTTTTACAATTAAACTTCTCTTCCCCTTTTTTCCTCTTCCTTTCTCTTCTCTCTTCTCTTCCTTTCTCTTCCCCCTTTCCCCTTCTTTTCCCTCCTCGTTACCAACCTTCTGTTTAAACCCTTCTCTATCCCCTGTCTTGTTCCTGGCCCTCTCTAAATTTTCCCTACTTCCTTTCTCTTCCTCCACTTCTACTTCCTTCTTTCCCTTCTGTGAAACCTCCCTTTACAAAACATTTTTTTTTTTTATCTCCCTTCTGTTTGTCTCATCCTCCCTTTTTCCTACCCTCCCTTCTCTCGGGATTTCTTTTTTACTTAATTTTCCCTCCTCCTTCATTTTTTTCTCCCCTTCCTCCCCCCCTCTTCTCCTCTCTCTCTCTCTCTCTCTCTTCTCTCTCTCCTTTTTTTCCTTTTCTCCTTCTCTCTCTCTTTCTCTCTTCTGAATTTTCCCCTAACCTTAAAAACCTTTTTCCCCTCCCCCCTTTTCCCCATTTTCTCCCTTTCTTTCATTTCCTCATCCTCTTCCTTCTCCTTTCTTTCGTTTTTTTCCCTTTCTTTCGGGAATTGGGAGCAAAAGTAATTTTTTTTTCTCTTTCTCCCAGGGCCCCCCTTTTTTCCCCCTTGGGGCCGGTAATTCCCCTTTTAGGCATTAATTAATTCCCTTTTTTTGGGGGGGAGGGTTTATTTCTCCCCTTCTTCTTATTTTTTTTCTCACTTTTTATTGGTAATGCCTTTTTCTCCTTTTCCCTTTCCTTTTAAAAATCCTCATACATACTATTTTTCACCAATTTTACAACTATAATTTTACCCCCTCCCCCTTATTCACACTTTACTCCTTACTTCACTATCCATCGTAACTCCTACTCAACATTATACTATACGAATTTAATTACAAATTATTTCAAATTTAAAAAAAAAAATATATATTTTTATATACATACTTTCGTCACCAAAAAAAAAAGAACAGAAGGGGAAGAGGAAAGCCTAACATGTGAGGTCAGTATTGTTTTAAAGGTGTTTGGATGGGAGGGAAAGAGTTTTTAAAATAATCAAAAACCTTGATTAGAAAGTTATTAAGTAGTGTTTCAAACAAATTTACTTGATATGTCCTTCTTAAATAACTTTTCCCATATTACATTTACTATTTTATCACATATAAAACACTATAATTAATTTCTACTACAATTACAAAAAAAAAATACAAAGTATTTTAAAATACTAAACTACTACGCAATATATCACACACATATTATACTAAATCTCTAATACTCATTTTTTTATATATTTTTTTAAATTACTACTATTTATAACACTACACCCCCACTAAACCATCTAAATATTTAAAATACCTACACTCAACCCCAAATTTTTTTAATTTTTACCCCCTTCTTAATTAAAAACTCCAATCAAATCATAAATAACCAATACAAGAATATTACCCACCCTTATCTACACATCAGTTCCTAATAAATTATAAAACAACATTTTAAATTTACATATATTTTAATCCCTGTGAAAACACCTAAAATTTTTTCACCTCCGTTGCTTTCTTTGTTTTTTTCCCTTTTTACACTAATTATCCCTTTTTTCTTTTTCCTCGTTCCTCTTTTTTTTTTCTTTTGGTCATTCTTTTTTTCACTCCCCACACTCCCCTCCTCCCTATCCTCCCCATCCCTCTCCCCCCCCCCCCTCACTCCCCTAAAAAGGTTTTTTACCTATATACACTCTCCAATAACCCCCCTCTCCTCAATCCCAAAATCTCTTCTCACAACTTTTCTCCCCATATTACCATCACTTATCACCCAACCTTTTTCAGCTTATTTTTTTGTTGAATTTGCTTTGTCATCATCATTCCAATTCTTTCCCCCCTTGGGGGCGTCTTTCCTTCTTTTTTCTTCTTTTCTTTTCTTCTCTTCTTCTTCAACTTTCTTTTTTTCCTTTTTCTTTTTTTTCACCCTCCCCTCTCTCTCCCCTCTCTCTCTTCCCCCTCTTTTCTCTCTCTCTCTCTCTCTCTCTCCTCTCCTCTCCCCTCTCTCTCTCTCTCTCTCTCTCTGTCCTTGGCCCTCCCCTATAATGGTGATAGGGGCGATGGTGTCTCGATAGTGATATGATGGTGATAATGAAGGGATGGTGCGGATATGACGGCTTAAGATAGTGTTATTGATAGAAGTGATAGTAGTTGTAAAGCTGGTGATGGGCAAGTTTAGTAGTGATAGTAGTAAGTGGGTGGGGGGGGGGGGGTTGCGGTAGTGGTGGTGAGGGTGTGATGGTGAATGAGTAATTATATGTGTTTGATTTGATGGCTGTGGTGTGTGTGTGTGTGGGGCAACC
>JACEEZ010022429.1:93959-96459 GCA_016584305.1 Chionoecetes opilio | reverse complement strand
TTGTTATAGCTACACTGTTGCTATGGTCAGTATGGTGTTTTAATGTTTGTTGTGATCGCGTTCTGTACTTGGAAAGAAAGTATTCGAATCAATAATCATATAAATACCGTATGATATCAAGGAAATATTAAAAGCGTCATCGTTATTCTTACACGTGATGCGAGTGATGTCCTATACAGTGATGAAATATACATGGTTCATACATATTTAACATTTACATATATTTTAATGGCACATGAGTGTAAGGAAACACGTATGATATTTTTTTTTCTACATCACAAAGGATTGGACAAAGGAAAAAAAAAAAGGTGACATTGAAGTGTATGTGTGTAAAAAATAACCCTAAACGTGACACGAATATATCCAACGACGATAATTATTTTCTGATAGGAATGTCGTCGGTATGCATGCAAGTTTTTTTTATATAACTTTTTTAGAGGATACAATACGTAGTTTGATAATAGGACGACTACCACCACCACTACCACCATCACTACAATCACTACTACCATCACCATCACCACTACCACCACCACCACCACCGTCACTACCAACCACTACCACCACCACCATCATTACCATTATCACTATCACCACTACCACCATCACCACCATCACTACTACCATCACCATCACCACGATCACTATCATCACCACCATCACTACTACCATCACCATCACCACGATCACTACCATCACTTCCATCACCACCACCTTTTCAGACTTATCCACGTATTTGATCTGAAAGTTGCTTTGTCATCCATCCATCCTAACCAAACGTGCCTTCACCCTCCTTGCCTTCTCTCTGTCTCTGTCTCTGTCTCTTTCTCTCTCTCTCTCTTTCTCTCTCTTTATCTATCTATCTATCTTTCTCTCTCTCTTTCTCTCTCTCTCTCTCTCTCTCTCTCTCTCTCTCCTCTCTCCTCTCTCTTCTCTCTCTCTCCTCTCTCTCTCTTTTCTCTCTCTCCTCTCTCTCTCTCTCTCTCTCTCTCTCTCTCTCTCTCTCCCTCATCCGGGCTTTGCAAGGTTGTTTGTGTCATCTTCATATATACATTCTCTTCCTATATATACGCTACGCTGCTTCCTCATATCTCTTCAGTAAATCTTCTCTCTACAATCTATTCTCTTTTTGCCCTTTTATTTATCCAGTTCTTCCCTTACAGGTCCTCAACTCTTTGTTTCACTGCTTATTTTTTTTGGTTGATGTCCTTTTTGTATTCAGCTATTCTATTTCCTTTATATCTTTCTCCCCTTTGTGTGACGTTCTTCACCTCTTATACTTTCACTTCGTTATTTCTGTTTTCTTCGTACGTTCGTGTCCTTGCGCAAACTTTTCTTTTTAATTTCAGCTTTATTCTTTGTATGTAGTACGGACGGCCAGGGTCGCCTTTCACCTCTCTCTCTCTCTCTCTCTCTCTCTCTCTCTCTCTCTCTCTCTCTCTCTCTCTCTCTCTCTCTCTCTCTCTCTCTCTCTCTCTCTCTCTCTGTCCTTGGCCCTGCCCCTATAATGGTGATACGGGCGATGGTGTCTCGATAGTGATAGTGATGGTGATAATGAAGGGATGGTGCGGATATGAGCGGCTTAAGATAGTGTTATTGATAGAAGTGATAGTAGTTGTGAAAGCTGGTGATGGGCAAGATTAGTAGTGATAGTAGTAAGTGGGGGGGGGGGGGGGGTTGCGGTAGTGGTGGTGATGGTGGTGATGGTGAATGAGTAATTATAGTGTGTTTGATTTGATGGCTGTGTGTGTGTGTGTGTGTGTGTGGCAACCCCGTCTTCCTTCTGTTTGTTTTGTGGGTTTTTTTCTCTTTCCCTTTGTCCATTCTGCCTTTAAAGGTATTTTTAGGTCCCCTTAGAGCTAGTGCACTAAGCTATAGGATAGGAAAGATCGCTACCCAGGGCAAACCCTGGGTACACAGGCAACCAATTCCAACATCTGGTAACACATTACCAGGCTACACTAAGATAATCTGAAAAAGAAACATACGTCTGGCAACGCCGTGCCATCTGACCGAGGCCGGCTGTCCACCAGCCGGATCGGAGCCTTCATTCTTCTTTTTGCCTTCATCACGTCAACACCTGCTCTCCTGTAACACATGTTGTTTGTATTCAGGCCATATGGTAAGCACCTGCTGTTTTTCGTGTTTACGTGGGTGTGTGTGAAGTTTTTACCCATTCATGCTTCGTAATCCTTCTGTAAGGTTTTACGGGGATGAGTGTAGTTTATTCTTTACCCTGGCCGGGGCCAGCTGTGTCTTAAATATTTTCGGCTGGTGTCTGTGTCTGTGTCTGTGGTGTTAAGCTACGCCCCAAGGGCGCGGCTTTCACCCTTTCTCCCCTGGGCATTATTTCCCCGCCAGTGGCGTCCTGGCCTGACACCTGGTCTGCACGTGTAAGCTGAGATGGGGGATGGTTACGTAGTTCTCCAGCCACGCCCCTCCCCCCCGCCGCCTCCATAGGCCGGTGCGGGGGGGGTTCGAGGTTCTGGTCTGCCACGGT
>JACEEZ010022429.1:87500-92422 GCA_016584305.1 Chionoecetes opilio | reverse complement strand
TCATCTCTTTTTAAAAATACTCATCTCTGATTTTTCACCTAATCCTTACAAACCATATAATTTTACCCCCTCCCCCCTTTTTTTCAGCAGCTTTTACTCCCTTATCTGTCACTCCATCCAGCGTAACTCCATATCTCAACATTTATACTGATACGAAGGTTTTATGATGTACAGGAATTACTTGCGAAAGGGAGGATGGAAGAAGAAGAAGAAGAAGAAAGTAGTAGTATTGTGTTTGAGTATACATAACGGTTGGTCGGTCAGCCAGAGAGAGAGAGAGAGAGAGAGAGAGAGAGGAGAGAGAGAGAGAGAGAGAGAGGACCGGTAGACATGCTGAGGTCTAAGTATTGGTTAAAGTCACGGTAGTATGAGAGAGAGAGAGAGAGAGAGAGAGAGAGGTGGTATTTACAGAAAAAATACAAGAGGAACAATTGCATTAAGAACAGTGTATTAATGTAGATGTATTCATACTACTATTACTTGTATATGTTCCTCTTTTTCTCCTCTTTTCCACTACTATTACTATTACTTCCTCTACTACTACTACTACTACTACATACTACTACTACTACTACTACTACTACTACTACTACTACTACTACTACTACTACTACTACTACTACTACATACTACTACTACTACTACTACATACTACTACTACTACTACTACTACTACTACATACTGCTACATACTACTACTACTACTACATACTACTACTACTACATACTACTACATACTACTACTACTACTACTACATACTACATACTACTACTACTACTACTACTACTACTACTACTACTACTACTACTGATGAACTGTTAGTACTGTTGTAGTAGTTGTTATAGCTACACTGTTGCTATGGTCAGTATGGTGTTTTAATGTTTGTTGTGATCGCGTTCTGTACTTGGAAAGAAAGTATTCGAATCAATAATCATATAAATACCGTATGATATCAAGGAAATATTAAAAGCGTCATCGTTATTCTTACACGTGATGCGAGTGATGTCCTATACAGTGATGAAATATACATGGTTCATACATATTTAACATTTACATATATTTTAATGGCACATGAGTGTAAGGAAACACGTATGATATTTTTTTTTCTACATCACAAAGGATTGGACAAAGGAAAAAAAAAAAGGTGACATTGAAGTGTATGTGTGTAAAAAATAACCCTAAACGTGACACGAATATATCCAACGACGATAATTATTTTCTGATAGGAATGTCGTCGGTATGCATGCAAGTTTTTTTTATATAACTTTTTTAGAGGATACAATACGTAGTTTGATAATAGGACGACTACCACCACCACTACCCATCATCAACACTACTACCATCACCATCCCCCCTACCCCCAAACCCCCCCACCGCACTACCAACCATCCCACCACCCCCACATTACCTTATAAATATCACCACTCCACCATCACCACATATACTACCATCACCATCACCACGATCACTATCTCACCACCATCACATACATCACATCAACACGATCACTACTTTTTCCATCACACACCACACTTTCAGACTTATCACGTAGTTGATCTGAAAGTTGCTTTTGTCATCCATCCATCCTACCAAACGTGCCTTCACCTCCTTGCCTTCTCTCTGTCTCTGTCTCTGTCCTCTTTGCTCTTCTCTTTTCTCTCTCTTTATCTATGCATAATCTATCTTTCTCTTCGCCTCTCTCCTCCTCTCTCTCACTCTCTCTACTCTCTCTCCTCCTCATCACTCATCTCTCTCCTCTCCCTCTCATCGTCTCTCCATCATCTCTCTCTCCCTCTCACTCTCTCTCCATTCTCACTTCCTCCTCTCCTCTCCTCCTCTCTCCTCATCCGGCTTGCAGGTTGTTTGTGTCCACTCATATACATTCTCGTCCTATATATACCTACGCGCTTCCTCATACTCTTCAAATCTTCTCATCTACAATCATTCTCTGTTTTCCCTTTTATTTACCAGTTCTTCCCTTATCAGTCACCAACTCTTTGTTTCACTGCTTATTTTTTTTGTTGATGTCTTTTGTATTCAGCTATTCATTCCTTTATATCTTTCTCCCTTTGTGTGCGTCTTCACCTCTTATACTTGCACTTCGTTATTCTGTTTCTTCGTACTGTTCGGTCTTGCGCAAACTTTTCTTTTTAATTTCGCTTTATTCTTTGTTATGTATTACGGATGGCCAGGTCCCTTTCCCTCTCTCTCTCTCTCTCTCTCTCTCTCCATCTCTCTCTCTCTCTCCCTCTCTCTCTCTCTCTCTCTCTTCTCACTCTCTCCTCTCTCTCTCTCTCTGTCCTTGGCCCTGCCCCTATAATGGTGATACGGGCGATGGTGTCTCGATAGTGATAGTGATGGTGATAATGAAGGGATGGTGCGGATATGAGCGGCTTAAGATAGTGTTATTGATAGAAGTGATAGTAGTTGTGAAAGCTGGTGATGGGCAAGATTAGTAGTGATAGTAGTAAGTGGGTGGGGGGGGGGGGTTGCGGTAGTGGTGGTGATGGTGGTGATGGTGAATGAGTAATTATAGTGTGTTTGATTTTGATGGCTGTGTGTGTGTGTGTGTGTGTGTGGCAACCCCGTCTTCCTTCTGTTTGTTTTGTGGGTTTTTTTCTCTTTCCCTTTGTCCATTCTGCCTTTAAAGGTATTTTTAGGTCCCCTTAGAGCTAGTGCACTAAGCTATAGGATAGGAAAGATCGCTACCCAGGGCAAACCCTGGGTACACAGGCAACCAATTCCAACATCTGGTAACACATTACCAGGCTACACTAAGATAATCTGAAAAAGAAACATACGTCTGGCAACGCCGTGCCATCTGACCGAGGCCGGCTGTCCACCAGCCGGATCGGAGCCTTCATTCTTCTTTTTGCCTTCATCACGTCAACACCTGCTCTCCTGTAACACATGTTGTTTGTATTCAGGCCATATGGTAAGCACCTGCTGTTTTTCGTGTTTACGTGGGTGTGTGTGAAGTTTTTACCCATTCATGCTTCGTAATCCTTCTGTAAGGTTTTACGGGGATGAGTGTAGTTTATTCTTTACCCTGCCGGGGCCAGCTGTGTCTTAAATATTTTCGGCTGGTGTCTGTGTCTGTGTCTGTGGTGTTAAGCTACGCCCCAAGGGCGCGGCTTTCACCCTTTCTCCCCTGGGCATTATTTCCCCGCCAGGGCGTCCCTGGCCTGACACCTGGTCTGCCACGTGTAAGCTGAGATGGGGGGATGGTTACGTAGTTCTCCCAGCCACGCCCCTCCCCCCCGGCCGGCCCTCCCATAGGCCGGTGCGGGGGGGGTTCGGAGGTTCCTGGTCTGCCACGTGTAAGCTGAGATGGGCGGATGGTTACGTAGTTCTCCCAGCCACGCCCCTCCCCCCCGGCCGGCCCTCCCATAGGCCGGTGCGGGGGGGGTTCGGAGGTTCCTGGTCTGCCACGTGTAAGCTGAGTTGGGCGGATGGTTACGTAGTTCTCCCAGCCACGCCCCCCCCCCGCCGGACCCTCCCATGGGCTCGTGCGGGGGGTTTGGGGTACCTGGTCTGCCACGCCCCTGGCCTGCCACGTGTGCGCTGAGATGGGCGGATGGTTACGTCGCTCTTGCTGGTGCCCAACCTTCCCCGCTCCCTCGCCCGGACCCTCCCATGGGCCGGGACTACTACTATGCTACTACTTCTACTACTACTACTACTACTACTACTACTACTACTACTACTACTACTACTACTACTACTACTACTACTACTATGCTACTACGACTACTTCAAATACCTCTACTTTAGTTGCTACTGCTCAAGATACTGAAATGGTTTGAGTAATTGATTTCCTTTTGCTATGTTTTTTACGTGTGTGTGTGTGTGTGTGTGTGTCATGTATGTGTATCATGTGCTACCGGAGGAATATGCTTTATCGCAGGAAAATTATTGCCAAGCGTTGAATTTGGTCCTAAAGAACCCTATGAGACACGGTTGCTCTCCAATGGTCATTCACCTTACTCCTCCTCCTCCTCCTCCTCCTCCTCCTCCATCAACCTTTCGTCCTCCTCGCATCCCTGCTCTTCCATATCCTCGGCGTGGACAAAGGAAATAGGGGAATAGGAAGTGAATATGTCATAATATAGCCTGAACGTTTTAACCCCTTCGCGCCCAGATCTTTCCTTTGCTATGAAAAATTGTATGTTGTCGAGCCATAAAATTACGAAAAGTAACTGAATATACCAAATTATTTAGTCGACAAGGATACTAAACAGGTCATATCTATAAAATATTGCTTATATGCACTAAAAATTGTCTAATTGTACCGAAATTACAATGGAAATTACGCTCTGGGTCTCAAGGGATTAATAAGTGAAACCAGCACCATTTTTGTCTTCTTTTATCATGAAATATCCTGCAGTATATAGCTTCGAGCACTCTAGTTATCGCATTACTGTATAGATTAGTATTATCTGATCATTGGTTCCTGCTAGTCGTTATGCAAGGTAGACCAAATCATAGTAACAGATGTGACTACATATCTCAATGGCTTTACATAATCTAAAGCAATAAACCGACTTTTATAAGAACCATACTCGCTTAAGACACTGACTTGAGGTGTCTATGATTAACCTGGTCTCGTATACACAAAACAGGTCTACGATTAACCTGGTCTCGTATACACAAAACTGGTCTACGATTAACCTGGGCCCGTATATTCAAAACTGGTCTACGATTAACCTGGGCCCGTATACTCAAAACTGGTCTATGATTAACCTGGTCTCGTATACACAAAACTGGTCTACGATTAACCTGGGCCCGTATATTCAAAACTGGTCTACGATTAACCTGGGCCCGTATACTCAAAACTGGTCTATGATTAACCTGGTCTCGTATACACAAAACTGGTCTACGATTAACCTGGTCTCGTATACACAAAACTGGTCTACGATTA
>JACEEZ010022429.1:52500-82500 GCA_016584305.1 Chionoecetes opilio | reverse complement strand
TCCTTCTGTAAGGTTTTACGGGATGAGTGTATTTTTCTTTACCCTGGCCGGGGCCAGCTGTGTCTTAAATATTTTCGGCTGGGGTCTGTGTCTGTGTCTGTGGTGTTTTAAACTACGCCCAAGGGCGCGGCTTTCACCCTTTCTCCCCTGGGCATTATTTTNCCTCCCCACCCCGAGGCAGACTGATCCTGCTGCTCCCGGCCACTCTGCTGCTGCCCGGCCCAAAGCCTCCACCGCAGCAACACTGGCCACACACTCGACGCCGGTCCTGCGGAACCCTCGGGATGCCGCAGCACCGGTCACTGCCGGGCGGGCACCGGCTTGGACTGTGACCTCAGCACCTGCAACAGTGGTGACAGTCAGCACACAAGAGAGCCACGCACTACCCTGTTATCTGAGACCCTGACTAATTTTTCCTGCCAAGTTTTACTGCTTTTTCAGATGGAGATTCAGTGTTTGTAATGAAAACAACGACCATAAAATTCGTTGATGAAATTATTATTATTTTTTTTTTTAATACGAGTTTTCCAGAAAATAAACAATCTCCATTACAAAAAGCGGTCATTTATAGTTTCACCCAACCAACGATTTTCTGATGCGCTTTATGTTTTTCTGGTGTGTTTTTTATGTGTTTTGAATGAATCTGCTAACCGTTTGTCGCATTTTTTTCTTTCTTTTTTGGCAAAAATGAAAAAAAAATAAATTAACCTAAACCTAACCTAACCTAAACCTAACCCAACCTTTACCTACTAAAAAAAACTAACATTTATCTAGGTACCTATAAAATATAAAAAAAAAAAAATCTACGACAGTAATGGTTAGCAGTTTCATTCAAAACACAAAACACACCAGAAAAATATAAGGCGCATCACAAAATCGTTGTGTTGGGTGAAACTGTAAATTACCCAAAAAAGCAGCTATTGTAGCCAGGACAATGAGTGTCTCTGAAAACGCCCTGCGCAGTCCTCGCCATTATTACCGTGTGTGTGTGTGGTGTTGTGAGGAGGAACCCTGGGAGCCCTGGGAGCCCTGGTGGTGATGTCCTGGCAGACTGTGTGTGTGTGTGGTGTTGTGAGGAGGAACCCTGGGAGCCCTGGTGGTGATGTTTTGTGTCTTCATCTGTTGTCATAGTATGGCTATAAATGAACTAATGACAAAATGATCTACAAAGTGGCTACCAACAGTAGAGTCGCCATCTAGTGTTTATTTACTGAGTGTCCTCCCGCAGCAGTCGTCGCCCGAAAAAAAACCGCGTAGCGAAATTTGAAACCGTCTATACTCGCAGCTACAAAGCATAAAACATCGCTGAAACAGGGTAGATTATAGTCATGATATAAACTACTGTGTATCATCTTCAGTGGCACAGACACAGCAGTTGTGATGCTATACTTCGTAATATTTGGCGCCTGGCGACATTAGTGCAGGTGGCGACTTTAGTGTTATCTACGGTAACTTTCCTGAAATCATGGATGTAGAAATGTAAGTATTAACGCCACCACACGTCTGTAAACAGAAAAAAACGTTGTCCTGGCGACTTTTAAGTGTTATCTACGGTAGAACAAGCACCTATTGCAGGCCAAGAAAAAATAGTCGGTGTCTCTGAAAACGACCGCGAAACTCGGGTCCATTATTACCCGGCTCACTAACACGTGTTCCTGCAAGCAGTCATCTCGCTAAACATTTGTCACTATATACAGATAGATAGACATACCGATCCGGGCTAAGCCCGCTACTTACCCCGCCATGTTGTTCTTGTTTTAGGGCTGCGAGGATCCCTTGGGGAACACTATGAGCCCTGGTGATGTCCTATGATGTTATCACAGGCGTGGTAGTTGACCTGTCCTCCTCAGGAAGGCACAGGTGAGGCGGATGACGGCGTGTTGCCGTGAGGGGTGGACGCCCGCCGCCGTTAAACCCCGCCATGTGCAAGACAGCCTTGCAAGTGCCAATAATTCCCTCACAGCAGCGACCCTAAACTCGACACAAAACAAACAGTCTTTGAAAATAAATGTACTTACATCACACTACATGTCTTCAGTGGCACATACAAGGCTGTAGTGATGCTAAAATTCGTAATATATTGTGCCTGGCGACATTAGTGCAGTGGCGAGTGACTGGCGACTATAGTGTGATGTACGGTACAACGTTGCCATGACAACAGTATTTTGTAGTGGTGGGCGTATCGATATCAAAATATCGATACTTTCGATACCACCTTTGTATCGAAAGTATTGATACTTTTTTCTTGTATCGAGTATTATGAGTACTCAAGAAGTATACGCAAAATTTTTGTGAAATTATACAAGAAAGTAAAAAAATGCCACATACCAAATATATATTTTTTTACGTCTGGAAACTCCCTACGTCAGTGTGTGTGTGTGTGTGTGTGTGTGTGTGTGTGTTTGCGGCGGTAATTTCAAAATGAGTGGGATGGTTGACTTCTGCTACTGTGATGCCAGGGTTTTCGAGTTTCTGACACCTTTGTGTAAATGATATTAATTTGTTAGAATTCTTCATTGACTAATAAAATCTCCTCGTCACAACATTTAAAGAGAACTGCAACTCCGAAATGCCAGTGGTCGCTGGCAGTTTTAACTCACAATTTGGTGAAAAGTTGGTCAACTTGAAAGAAAAATATGGGCTTATTCCACTGCACTTAAAACACAAAAGTATAATTTTAAGAACGATTTTCTTCTATATGTATATTGTATAGAAGCCTGAGTCTGTAAAACATGCATTTAACCAAATAACCAAGTAGGTTATAGTTGAGGAGGCGAGGTAAATGTTACTCTATGATATTATATAGTCAATAACGTATGTTTAGAAGTTATCTATACCTAGGCAGTCATATTTTCCTGTTATTATTGTGTATCAATCAGATAGAAAGCCTGGAAGTGCAATGAGTCGACGCGTGAAGTGGCAATGTTTTGATTCAATCTCCCCGCCACAATCTCCCCGCCCACCACTCCCCGCCGCGGCGTGTCGCCTCCACAATTATAACCTACATTGTCGCAGCAACAAGCCGATTTCGGCATTCTTTATTCTTCGTTTTTCCAAGGCATTGCTTATTGTATTTTGACAAGCGTTTGCCAGACGCAGCAGTACTGTCTTAGAAAACAGTGTGAACATCACCCAAATTTTACATGCCACAATATACATGTAAAAAATATATTAAGCTTTGCTACTTGAGGAGAGTAATTTGCATTAAATTGCTATTATAGAACGTTCCATCGTAATGAATGTCATCCATATAATTAGTAGAACAACAGAAGAACTATATTTTTTGGTATTCAGATGCGGTGCATCAATGTTTATCGCGAAATTAATTTATGAAAAATATTAGTCGCGGAGCCAAAACACAGTAGACCAACCTTTGAGTTAAAACTGCCAGCGACCACTGGCATTTCTCGAGTTTCAGTTCTCTCTAATTGGGATGAACTTAAGGTTAGTAAGGGGAAATGCTGCCACCAGTTCAGGCGAGTAGTTCTATGGTTTACTCCCTGAACACGATTTACTATATGAGAACTATTGGTAGTCGGGGTGGATACTTAGTATTACACCGAGTGAGGCTGAAACTCTTTTTTTGGAGACTTGGGGAAGTATTTCCATAACAAGGGAATAATCACCTGGGGGTTTTACAATAAACACAAGAAGCTATATTTTAAACATCATCCGGTTTATTCACCATGAAATATTATTTCTCTTGTTTGAGATCCTAGATACATGTATGAATCTAATTTTTGGCGCAGGAAGCTCTACGGAGCATAACCTAACTCACTGATTTTTGTCCTTAGAACTACCATCTATGTCCGTATCAACTGAGCACTATAGGTATACATGGAATATCTATATAGGAGAGAAAAATGTGAGAGTAATGGGTTGGTGTGGTGTTCACTGTGATATGTGGCTTGGCTTCTTTTTCGGCAGACACTCGCCGGAGCCTTGAAAGGAGTGGGGAGACGACTCTTTTAATAACACTTATAAGGACAGGCCAGGCCTCCTATGCGTTAATGAAACCTAAACAACTGTACCTATATATAGATAGATAGATAGATAGATATATTATAACAAGGAGGGGGGGGGGGGAAATAGGGGTGAGGTACCGCATATCTTACCTTGAAAGGAGTGGGGAGACGACTAAACTCCTCGTGGTAACCCAAGGCGAGGTTGGGATGAGTAGCGGGAAAAAAAGAAATGTTCGGATACTATGAAAGGCTTCCCCTGAAGGGAGTATAAGACCTCGAATGACTCTAATTAGCTAACGAAGCAAGTATGCATATGAAATGGCTGCCTATAATACAGTTCTTTTACTTTGATATAGAAGAATTTAATACATTTATTCTAATATTCGGGGAGAGGTGTTCTCCCTTTTTGTTCAGCCTACGAACGTGTTTTCCAGAGCGACGAGGTATCGGAGTCGGAATAGAAATTTGGTCGACTTTCAATTTAGCTAATAACTCGACTAACCCACCCATTTATGAACGTGATCTGTCACTATTGTGTCTATTTTGAAGGACATTAAGAATCTAAGAGTGTTCCTTGATCTGTCAGGAGGGTAAGGGGAAGATGAAAAGTTTTTAATCTACCAGTTATCGACGATCGCGAAATAAATGTCCCACGTATTTGGACTCGTATCCTGAGTGTATGGGGGAGGGAGTGGAGGGGGGGATAGAAGTGGGAGAAAGAAAGAGAGAAGATAAATTTTACGAGAAACGAAAAGATTGGATTGACCTTAATATAATAGGAATACCCTGTTCCTCCATATGCTGGGCCTAGGTGACAACTTGCCCCAGAACAACATATGATTATTGAAACCTTTTTCCTTCTTAAATACATAACCCGGGAATTGTATGATAGGAATTTCCATCCTGTCTCTTCCGAATTTCCGGGCATTAGCTACACTACGATACTGAAATACCGGTTGGTAAGTGACCATGAATTACTGAACTTATCATATTTTCGTTTGTTAGTGGTGGGGCTTATGCCTTGTGTATTGCATGTACTATCAGTGTGGAGAGAGATGAGTATTGAGCTGTCGCTTGCCACTTGCCGCCATATGACTATAGACAAGACGTGTTTACTAAACACGTCTTGTCTGTAGTCATATGGAAAACACGTCTTGTCTGTAGCCATTAAAGAATGCACAATCCTAAAACATTTTGGTAGTAGTAGTATTTAGAATAGTATAGAATAATAGTATTTAGGGGAGGTGGTAGCGGAGTGGTTAGCGTCTCCGACTGGCGTTCTCGGTGACCCGAGTCCGATCCCCAAAGAAACCCAAAACCTTTCTGCACCGTCGATTGGCCTAAGAACACCCACATGCCCTGCGTCACTATAAGAATCCTGCCTGCGCCACCACGGGCGAGGACCAACCATCAAAGCCCTCAAGTGAACCTCCAGAGCCTACCATCCGAGCCCTGGGCCACCACTGCCTAGGTACAGGCGCTATAGGCACAAAACAAAACAAAAAACAAAACAAAATTATTATTAATATTATTATTTTTACTATTATTATTATTATCATTATAATATTTTTCAGGTTTATGGAACTGTCGCCGATGGGAATTCTCGTCGAAACACCAAACTAGAACTCTCGCCGACGTGGAAATGTTAACCTAACCTGGACATTGGCACCTAACTTAACCTAACTGATCAAGCTAACGATAGTATTTCATCCCTGAATGCAGAAACACGGGTAAAACTTGATTAAATGTATATATTGGGTCCTGAAATATCAAGAATTGGAACACTCGAAGACGGCGGCGAGAATTCCTATTGGCGACAGTTCCAGGTACCATTTTTTATACAAGTTAGTTACTCATAATAACCGATACTTCAAGCAAAGTACTTGGTATCGGTACTCGATACTTCCGATACAGAGCTGAAAAGTACTTGGTATCGTATCGAAACGAAAGTACTCGTATCGCCCACCACTACTGCCGACTGCAAGGCCAGCTGTCCGCCTGTCAGCTGTTGCCCCGCTCCGCTCTATGAATTAGAGAGAACTGCAACTCCGAAATGCCAGGGGTCGCTGGCAGTTTTAACTCACAATTTGGTGAAAAGTTGGTCAACTTGAAAGAAAAATATGGGCTTATTCCACTGCACTTAAAACAAAAAAGTATAATTTTAAGAAAGATTTTCTTCTATATGTATATTGTATAGAACCCTGATTTCTGTAAAAACATTGTAATATAACCAAATAACCAAGTAGGTTATGGGTTGAGGAGGCGAGGTAATGTTACTCTATGATATTATACAGTCAATAACGTATTTTTAAAAGTTATCTATACCTATCAGTCATATTTTCCCTGTTATTATTGTGTATCAATCAGATAGAAAGCCTGGAAGTGCAATGAGTCGACGCGTGAGTAGCAATGTTTTTATTCAATCTCCCCGCCACAATCTCCCCCCCACCCCTCCCGCCGCGGCGTGTCGCCTCCACAATTATAACCTACATTGTCGCAGCAACAAGCCGATTTCGGCATTCTTTATTCATCGTTTTTCCAAGGCATTGCTTATTGTATTTTGACAGCGTTTGCCAGACGCAGCAGTTTCTGTCTTAGAAAACAGTGTGAACATCGCCCAAATTTTACTGCCACAATATACATGTTAAAAATATATTAAGCTTTTCTACTCGAGGCGAGTAATTTGCATTTAAATTTCTATTATAGAACGTTTCAATCGTAAAGCATGTCATGCATACACTTACTAGAACAACAGAAGAACGTTCTTTTTTAGTATTCAGATGCGGTGCATCAATATTCATCGCGAAAATTTATTTATGAAAAAATATTAGTCGCCCGGGGGGAAAACACAGTAGACCAACCTTTGAGTTAAAACTGCCAGCGACCACTGGCATTTCTCGAGTTTCAGTTCTCTCTAATTGACGCGCTTCTCGAGTCCTCGACTCGCCTCGATTGCTAGATTGCCAATCTATACATGCTTTATCCTTTATCCTCCTTTGATAAAAGTACTATTTTCATCATAATATTATCTAGCAACAAATGGAACAATTTTAATTTAAAAAAATCTTTATCAGCCAATTTGTTCATGTTTCCGTGACCCAAAAATACTCTTTTTAGGTCCCCTTAGAGCTAGTGCACTAAGCTATAGGATAGGAAAGATCGCTACCCAGGGCAAACCCTGGGTATACAGGCAACCAATTCCAACATCTGGTAACACATTACCAGGCTACACTAAGATAATCTGAAAAAGAAACATACGTCTGGCAACGCCGTGCCATCTGACCGAGGCCGGCTGTCCACCAGCCGGATCGGAGCCATCATTCTTCTTTTTGCCTTCATCACGTCAACACCTGCTCTCCTGTAACACGTATTGTTTGTATTCAGGCCATATGGTAAGCACCTGCTGTTTTTTCGTGTTTACGTGGGTGTGTGTGAAGTTTTTACCCATTCATGCTTCGTAATCCTTCTGTAAGGTTTTACGGGGATGAGTGTAGTTTATTCTTTACCCTGGCCGGGGCCAGCTGTGTCTTAAATATTTTCGGCTGGTGTCTGTGTCTGTGTCTGTGGTGTTAAGCTACGCCCCAAGGGCGCGGCTTTCACCCTTTCTCCCCTGGGCATTATTTCCCCGCCAGGGCGTCCCTGGCCTGACACCTGGTCTGCCACGTGTAAGCTGAGATGGGGGGATGGTTACGTAGTTCTCCCAGCCACGCCCCTCCCCCCCGGCCGGCCCTCCCATAGGCCGGTGCGGGGGGGGTTCGGAGGTTCCTGGTCTGCCACGTGTAAGCTGAGATGGGCGGATGGTTACGTAGTTCTCCCAGCCACGCCCCTCCCCCCCGGCCGGCCCTCCCATAGGCCGGTGCGGGGGGGGTTCGGAGGTTCCTGGTCTGCCACGTGTAAGCTGAGATGGGCGGATGGTTACGTAGTTCTCCCAGCCACGCCCCCCCCCCCGCCGGACCCTCCCATGGGCTCGTGCGGGGGGTTTGGGGTACCTGGTCTGCCACGCCCCTGGCCTGCCACGTGTGCGCTGAGATGGGCGGATGGTTACGTCGCTCTTGCTGGTGCCCAACCTTCCCCGCTCCCTCGCCCGGACCCTCCCATGGGCCGGGTAGGGGAGTTGAGCGGTCCCTGGCTGCCACGTCGACCCCCCCCCCTCCCCGACCATCCACTTACCTGGGGGTCGGGGCAGTGCGTGTGGCGATGCAGGTGGGGGTTTTGGGGGCGTTTCGTGTTGCGTCTAGTCCCTTTCCCCCTCACTGTTTTACCCTTCTTTTCCAGCGGATCAATTGTGAGGCCCAGGGCTGCTCGGTGTCTTTTAGGTCCCGAGGCCACCAGTTCTGCTCCTCGCACGCCCCGTGCCTTCTGTCGGACCTTTTTCGTCCCGCCGATTGCCCGGTATGCTGTGGATGGCTGCGGCTCATCCTCCCGGAGGGGGGTGTGCCCTGCTTTACTGGCGAGGCCTATGCTGACCTCAAGGAGTGGTGGTCGAAGGCTTTGAAGTCTCGCCAACGCAGCCACTTCCGTCTGTCCTGGGCGGACCGGTCTCTGGGTTCTCGGCTGGGCCTCGCCAAGTCGTCCATCTCCTCCTCGTCTCGCACCTCCCGACCCCCTGCCTCTGCTTCCATGAGCTCGGCGTCGATCGTGCTGACGGTGGAGCAAGATCTGGCGGTCTCCTCAGTCCCTCACCATGACCGCGACTCCCAGGTCGAGGACTTGCCGGCTGGGTCTGTGGCTCTTACGGCTGGTCAGGCGTCTCCTGGGCCTTCCCCACCCTCAACTCCTGTGCCTCCGGGGTTGTCGGCTTGGATGTCTTCAGTGAACTCCTTCATGGCAAGAATGGAGGGCCACTTAACTTCTGGGTCCCATTCTCCGACACCGAGGCGTCGCAGGTCCCCATCGCCTGCTTCCCTCTCACCGGTGCCTCCTTCTGAGTCTGTGGTAGTCGAGGATGACTACCTGGTGTGCTCCGACGGGGAAGAGGATGCTGCCCTACCCGTGCCCAAGCGACGACGGTTCGGGGACTTCCGCCCCCTGGCTTCCTGCCCGCCGGGCCCTTCCTCCGCCTTTTCTTCTGAGGTGCCTTCTAGGTGCACTTCCCCTCGTCCCGCTGCGGAGGATGCCTTGGGACTCCCTCCTTCTTCCTCCGTCCTGTTTACCTGGGCACCGATGCCACCGTCGATTGCTTGTGAGACGGTTGACGGGCGGCTTGTTGCCATCGGTCGTCTGGAGGACGGCTCCTGGGGCCCAGTTCCGGACTTGGAGGTGCGTCGCTCCCGGGTGGACGGGGGACAGGAGTCCTTCCTCTACCGCCGGATTCCTTTCTCTCGCCTGAACGCTCCCTCGAAGCAACCTGCGGTTTCTTCGGCGGCCGCTTTGGATGCTCTGGCCTCCTTACTGGCTGAGCCTAGTTTGGTCAGGGATGGCTTCCCGTGCGTGGAGGGAAGCCAGGATGCCAGGTGGCTTTCTCTCGGAGGCCAAGACCGGTTGCCCTGGATGAAGGCCGGCCTGGACCCTGCCGAAGTGTGGAGAGCGGGTACCACCAGTGTGAACCGGGGTCCTTCTCCGTCCTGGGCCCCGATCCCGGTTCTCCCGGCCTCTGGTGGCTTTCCACGTGTGATGGCTGAATTCCTCCGGGTGTCCCGTTTTTCTGCCAAGGACCTCCCGTGGCGGGCGCAACCGGTGAAGGAGGAGCTTTTTCGCCGGGACTTTCAGGAGCGGCAACACGCCTCCCTGTTGACCTCTTCTGTTGCCTTCTTCAGTCAGCTGGCGGAGTGGCTCTCCTCCCTCGCCGTGGATCACTCTTCTCTCTCCCCGGCCTCCCGGTCGGATGTCTGTCGGGCTTTGTCGACCGCCTGTGATGCATTCGGCGCCTCCCTCCTCCCGACGGTCCGCCCTGCCATTGACAGGGCCGTCACTGCCCGCTTGGCTCTTCGGCGCGAGGCTTTTCGGGGCCTGCCGGAGCTGACTCGACAGCAGATTCTCCGGATTAGTCCCTTCGATTCGGAGGTCTTGTCGGAGCCCTCCTTGCAGCAGTGTCTCGCCTCAATCCCCCCCACCGTCACTCTGGTGTCTTCTCCGGCCCCCAGACCGTCTCGGCCGGGGGGTTCCGGGTGGGGGTCCGGCAGTGTTCGTCGGGGCTCTTCTCGTCGGGAGGGGCAGTCCAGGAGTGCTCACCCCCGTGTGGATGGCCCCCAGGATCCTCGTCGTCCCAGTCGGGGTGGGCCTTCCGGGTTCAGGGGCTCTGGGTCTCGGGCCTTTCGCTCGGGGCCCGCTACTGTCCACAAGCCTTCCTCCAAGGGTCGCTCTCGCTTCTGAGCCTCCCTTCCAGGGCCTCTTGTCCGGGTTTCGGGCAGCCTGGCCGCAGAGAGGTTGGGCCGCCAGGGTGGTTCGAAACGGTCTTTCTTGGCCCTGGATTGCCCTACCGCCCCTTCGGCGACCTCCTTCTTGGACGCCGGTCTCCACAGTGCTCGCCGCCCACGTGTCGGACATGCACTCCTCCGGGGTAGTGGAGAAGGCGCGGGGAAAGGTCTTCCTTTCCCGCATTTTCATCGTACCCAAGAAGGACTCTTCGAAGGGGCGGCTTATCTTGGACCTCAGCCGCCTAAACGGATTTGTGCGCAACCACCGGTTCCGTATGCTGACCTTGGCCCAGGTCCGCCTTCGGCTGAGGCAAGGGGACTGGATGGCGTCTCTCGATCTCAAGGACGCCTACTGGCATGTCCCCATTCATCCTCGGTTCCGGCGCTTCCTGGCCCTCCAGGTGGGATCGGACACGTGGCAGTATTCGTGGCAGTGAAGTTCACCAGACTGCCCTTCGTCCTCTCCATCGCTCCGAGGGTTTTTACGCGGCTCACCAAGGTGGTGGCTCAGCGGATGGTGTCTGCAGGGGTCAATTGCCTCATGTATTTGGACGATTGGCTGGTGTCCGCCCCGTCTCAGGAGGAAGCGGTTCGCATGCTGAACCGAGCTTTGGCGGTGGCGGGGGAGATGGGGTTCCTAGTCAACAAGGGAATCCACCTTCATCTGTCTGCCAGGTTCCTGCCGGGAGTGGAGAATGTGTGGGCCGACGCACTGTCTCGCTTCCAGGGCTCGTCGGTAGAGTGGCAGCTTCACCCGGAGCGCTTTGCGGCTCTCTGTCGGCGGTGGGGCACTCCGGAGGTGGACCTCTTTGCGTCCCGCCGCTCTGCCCAACTACAGGCCTTTTTGACGAGGGGGGACCGGACAGCTGCGGGAGGCCCGGACGCCCTCACGGAAGACTGGAACAGGTGGCGCCATGTTTACCTGTTTCCGCCTCCCTGCACCAGCGTCCTCCTGAAGGTATGCAACAAACTGCGTTCCTACAGGGGCAAGGTGACCATGGTGGCTCCTCTCTGGCCGGTGCAACCGTGGTTCTCCGAACTGAAGGCCTGTGTCCCTCCCCGGTTCCTCTAGGGGCCCTCGCTTTGTTGGAGGAGCTCCCGGCCAGGCTTCTTTCCACCTGAAGCTACACGCCTGGAGTTTCTCCGTACCTCTCTCCGTCGGACGGTCTCGGACGCGGTAGCGGAGGACATGTTGGCGGCTCTTCGCCCGTCCTCTACGAGACAGTATCAGTCTCACTGGAAGGCCTTTCAGTCGTTCCTCAAACTCAAGGGCCTCCGTGACGTCTCTGAATCGGTCGTCCTGGATTTCCTCTCCTTCCTGGCCCACGACCGTGGGAGGTCCTCCGCTACTCTCTCCACTCACCTTGCGGCCCTGGCTGACCCCCTCAAATACGGTTGGGGTTTGGTCCTGGACCGGCGTTCTGTGACCCTGTTGAAGAGGGGTTTGTTCCACCAAAACCCCCCCTCCCCGTCGTCCTGGTCCCTTCTGGTCCCTGGAGAAGGTTCTCCGGTTCCTGCAGGGCGACCAGTTTGGGTCGGACGCTGCCGGACCTCGCCTCCTTCAGAAGGCCTTGTTCCTGGTGGCCCTGGCTACGGGGTTTCGGGCTTCTCAGCTGAGGGCGCTGACCCGTTTCCCCCAGTGGACGACCTTCTCGCGGGACGGCTCCGCTGTCTCCCTCTCCCTCTCGCCCAAGGTGCTGGGTAAGAACGAGCGGCAGGACCACCGTCTCCAACCGGTCGTCGTTCCGGCTTGGTCTGCTGGGGACGCCGCACACCCCTTGTGCCCGGTTTCGGCGCTCCGGTGTTACCTGGATGCTTCCGAGCCCTGGGCGTGCGACCTGCAGTTCCTGTTCCGCGATCCTGTCACTGGTCGTCCCCTCACCACCAGGGGGATTGCCGGCCGGCTCCGGGGCGTCATCGAGTCGGCGGATCCGGGTCACGCCCCTCGCGCCCATGACGTCCGGGGTGTTGCTGCGTCTCTGGCCTTCCTCCGCACCCATTCCTTGGAGAGGGTACGGGAAGGGGGACAGTGGAGTACGGCCTCGTGCTTCGTGGCTCGTTACCTGTCCCACTCCGTCGTGGACTTCCCCTGTGTTGCCCTGGGACTCCCTCCGTCCGGAGGGGCTGGGGTGGTGGACGCCGGGCCTCCCATTGACGTCTCCGCTTGATTCGGGTGAGTATACTAGTGGTATCGTTTTGTTATTGTGCAGTTGCTCTTTTGCCTCCCCGCGGGGGTCGGGGGCTTCTTGCCCCGTCTCCAAGTGGCAGGTAGCTTAGTGCACTAGCTCTAAGGGGACCTAAAATGACGGCTTTGAAGTATGAAAAGCCTATTTTTGGGTCCCTGACAGAGCTAGTGCACTAAGCTATAGGATAGGAAAGATCGCTACCCAGGGCAAACCCTGGGTATACAGGCAACCAATTCCAACATCTGGTAACACATTACCAGGCTACACTAAGATAATCTGAAAAAGAAACATACGTCTGGCAACGCCGTGCCATCTGACCGAGGCCGGCTGTCCACCAGCCGGATCGGAGCCATCATAACCATCCCAAAAATCATCCCCGGGGAGAGGGGCTGAAAACTTGGCGGGGAAGGAAGGGTGGGAGGCCGAAGGCCGTGCACTAGCTCTGTCAGGGACCCAAAAATAGGCTTTTCATACTTCAAAGCCGTCAATAGTGCTCCAAGGCTTCGGACGCAAAATAGTCAGCATTTCTGTGTATTCATAGTCTTTTAGCTTAGATATACATCTTAAATTATGCATATACCACATTGTGATTGGCGACATAATTATTGGTCATAACGTCATCCCCTGCCCAGGCTATCAACAGAGTTCATTATAAAGTCTCATTTTAACATGTCTCAAACGATCAGACCATACTACTATTATTTTGTGTCGATATGCTAAAGTACTACGTAAAGGCAACACAGGTAAAGGCGCTGAAAACGCTTACGGTAGCTACAGAGCCACACATAAATAAATATAATTTAGTGATGACTGAAATGGCAACTTTCCCAAGTCTCAACCTCGAGTTCAAAAAGTCAAATATGACACGTACAGGAGTGACAAGACTGAATAATTTGCTGAATATATGTTCGCTATCATTGTTTAGTTACTATATTATCCCTATGTTGTACCATCTCAGTCAGTTGTAGGTAGGTAGTAGTAATAGCAGCAGTAACAGCTAGTAGTGGTAGCTAGTATAGAAAAAAAATAGTAGGGTGTACAGTATAATTTAGTAGTAGAGCAGTAGGCCTAGCAGTAATAGCAGCAGCGGTAGCAGTAGAAGTTGTAGCATATACTCATTACTATCTATATCTAACGCAGGCTCTTTGGAGACCCTATATGGAGTGATCAGATGTCAGAAGTCTCCACTTGCCTCTGTCCATACGCTGTCTTGTAAACTGCAGCTTCATAAGAATACAGTGAAAACTTTCCATATCACTTGGAGCAGGATTAGTCAGTTAGTTGTCATCATACGGTTGGAGGCTCCTGCAGATCATTCAGTATCAGTTGTTGCAGAGGTGGGTGGTGTCAGCGCTCCACGGCTTTGTCAATGGCAGCCATATGAATAAACTAAAATTACTACCTCGATGCTTTGTGCGAGGCTGGAGATTTATGTTCGTTCATTGCTTCAAGTAGGGTGGTAAATGATTGGAATGGACCCAGTTGTTAGGTATAGTAGTTAGTGCGGAGTCAATAGGGAGTATTAAAAGGAGGCTAGACAATTTCATGGATGGGGATGAAAGGTGGATGTAGGTAGTGTTTAGTAACAGGAACTACCACGTGTAGGTCTCACGGCCTCTTGTAGCTTCCTTATGTTCTTAAGTAGAGGAGACCAAGCTATTTCAAATTACAAAATATGCTATGTAGGTGCAGATTCTTAACAACTTTAGTAACTGCTTGCATTTGAGAAACATTAAAGTCCTCTGTTTACTTGCTCATAAATCAGTCTACACATCATGTTAGCTATGCTTATGACGACATACGATGCACAACTACCACAGACTAGACTACCTGACTATTTATGGGGCTTTAACTTGAATAATATGTCTAGCATACACGAAACATTTATTTATTAGGAATGATTACGCTATATTTTTAAATGCAGCTATGTACAAGTATATTTGAGCATATCTTATGGTTATTATTTTCCTTACATTTATGTTTAATGTTCAGGTATCACGGTACTCATGAAAAGCAATCCTAACTCAAAGCAAGCAAGTCTACAGCCTACAATAAATATATCCAACAAAATGTTCACCACTACAAAATGCAGCATGAAAATTAACCAATGGAATACGAGTATGTGGATAATGTGTTCAAAAATATATTACCCAGGGTCTCCGTTCAGACAGCTTTGTCCAACAGATCCCCAGGAAGTTATTATTTTCTGCTAAATTATGATGATAAAATGCTATCACATGTAATTTTTGCAATATACAAAAAATACAAACAAGAGTCAACTTCAGGCACATAGTGTCTGTGGGGCTTCTACACGAGTACTGATACGCAGACATTGGATAGGATATTTGACTCAAGCACAGTCACCGACACTGTTAGATCAACTTATAGACTAGATCTTACTCATGAGAAAAGTATAACTCCATAATCATTGAATGCATAAGTCAAATTCATAAATGAATTTCCTCTAGATGCATAAATGCGTGCAAGTACCGATCAAACTATACATAAGTCACAAAATCAACCAAGACTTGTTTGGGAAAACTTAAGACTGATGCACGTCTGAGCTGTCATAGTGAGATTCATGGTAATGCACACAGAGGAAAAAATCTAAATTACAATGTTAGGCTTTCATTTTATTTGACTTTTTTCTAGTGTTTATCGTAAGAATATAAAATGACAGCCCCTGCAGGGCATTGTACTAGTTGCAAGAGTAGATAATATGAGCCAGCCAGCTCGCCAGACTAGTAGCCACATCAAGGCACCGCCCACTCTCACCCTGCCAGAACCATTGGTTTCTATTTACAAATATGTACTACGAAATTCAATTAAGCTTTTTTTACTATATAATGGATACTTATCTACATATGCCATTCAATCAAAGGGGAAAAAATATCCAGTTTATTATCCTGACCAAGATTATAAAGTTGTTTACACTTAACAAATCTTACACTCGGTCTAACTACAAGGTCCTTAATACTGCTGTGTGCCTGTCTTCTGAGGCCCATGTCTCGGGGGATTAGGGTTTCTTGTTCATGGAGAAACAAAAGACAAAAGTAGCAGCATTATAACCATAGTTATACACCTGTACAATGTTCTGCTCTGACAATTCTTAATATAATTAAATGAGTTATGTAAAAAATCTCACTAACAAAACAAAAAAGATCACAGATGCTGTGGTGGGGGGGTCACTGCCACTCAGAATATAGTCATGGGGGTGAGTCTTGCCCTCTCAGGCCTTGTCTCCTAGTACGCAGAGCTCAGGTCTGCAGCACAAGACTATAACTGAAAAACTAACATCAATAATAAAAATGTTGATAATAATGATAACAATAATGATCATAATAATGATCATAATAATCATAACAAAAAATATGATAGTAATAATGACAACAATGATAATGAAAATAATAATAGTAATGACTACACAGTACTGTGACAGAGGACCTGCCAGCCACGAGATCTTGGACATCGCCCTTCAATGCCCACATACAAGGTACTCGACTAGAAGATTAACGTCAAAGAACAATGAAAAGAATGATTCTTAAGTCATGGAACCTAGGGAGCCGGTGAAGGCGTGTATGAGACTGAGGTATGGTTTTCTGTACACACCTCATGGTTGTTAATACCGTGCTCTATGACAATCAAACCATCTGCTTTGTATTTAGCCTCAAATCTGTATAACCACGTCAGCTACATCATTCCTTCCCGAGGGGTGATGCTGCAAGGCCAGATGACAGCCAGTGACATTGTCTGTCAAGCCCCTTCACCTGTGTATCCTCACAGATCAATGCTGCTGTGAATGACCACATCATCATGTTAAACATTTCTTCCTCCCATTACACCTTACAAATTATACAACAACGTTTTGCATATTGTGACTTATGTACTCTTTTAGATTAGAAAATAATAATAAAATGGCATTTTTTAAGTCATAGTAAGGGAAAGGTTATGCCTCCTGAGCCACAGATGTAGTACAATACACTAATAAAATTTGTAATTATGTCATGTTTGGCCAAAAAAGACTTAAATCTGTAAAATTAAGTCCTCCTTATATCATAGCAGCCAGAGGTACTCAGTCTCGCAGCAGAGAGGATAATTTTTGTTTACCAGTGTTAACAATACAGCGGTCATAATTACACATAGTCTGATTTATGTCCCCAGTCATTCTGGCTTTGTCCTCAATAATGGCATCAACATATCATACATGGATTCACACCCTCAGCTGCAGCCTTACACAGGATGGTGGTGGTGGTGGTGGTGGTCATGGTCACCCAGGTCCCTGACTCAAGTGTCACAATGTGTTCAAATGAAATGGGAAACTCCACTCTGATGATAGTAAAATCTAAGTACATGTTTCAGTTGCAAATGTTTCAACTGTGAGTAAAATGCAAAGGTGAGATTGAAGCTAATGAAACATACAAAACTCAAGTATGTATGGATAGTTAAATCACTAACACACACAGACACACTCATATATACACAATTGCTTAACTAAAACTTTGTGGCAATTGAATCTTATGCTATATTTTTTCCTGAGTAATTGTATGTAGATCTGAAAGAAGAGTGAAATAATCCATGCTTATAGAACACTGTATACATCAGCTAGAACTTAAGCAGTCACACAAAAGAATCCATACAGAAATCAGGTATAATATAACGTAATGAATACATACTGTAGATACTCAACCTAAAGCCCTCCCCTTCAGTGTGTCATACAGACTTTCCATGATGTCAGCAAGGAGCCAGTGATTAAATTACCTAATCTGTGACCAATCTAAATCTCTCATGAACTAAACTTACACTGGCAGCACCGCCACTACAAATTGCATCAATCCTGTCTGTACACTGCAAATACTCGGAATCAATAGAGTTTGCATAACCTTAGTGTAAAATTATCCATTCCACTAAACAAAATAACAAAATTAGCAATATATAAAAGGGGCTTGAGGCAAGTGAGCACAGCATCATGAGTAAGAGGAACAACCCAGAGACGTCACGCCCATCCCTGCTTGAGGTCTTGCTCCCAGTTATGAATATTCCCCCGGTGCAGAATAACTACAGAAGTCTTATTTTTGTTTGTCTTGCAACACATTCGGCAGGTAGTATTGCATCAGATGAAATGCCACGACAGCTGGGTTGAGATTTCTGTACAGGGGCACCTAGGGAGCTCTGCTACAATAACTATAATTTGCTATCTAGTTTGCATCCATCATGAAAACACAACACGCTGCCTCATTACTATACAATACGCAATTCTTCTATTAGATCTCTTGAGGAAAACTAAGGCATTAGCACTGCCCCCATTTGGTGGCTAGCATTGTTAGAATTTACATTTATCAGATAAAATAAGGCAAATGAATCATCCTCTTGCATGAAGCACTCATTCAGACACACACCTTGTATATGCACCACCTGAAAACAAAAAACAAAAATCTCTCTCTCTCTCTGACTTTGGGAATGATTCTGTCCAGTCATGCACCTCACCTTGCATCCATCCATCATGCATGTCTGGAGTAATGGTTCAAAGAGATTACCTGTTTAGACGATATGTGCACATACACACTCACTTATACACAGGTAATTGATATTATGACCAGAGCTTTGCTTGAATGGTAGTCAAGTACATGGATGTATATAGTATAAAGCACATACAACATTGCTAATTTACACAGCTCAGTACCATGTGTGATATATGTGTATGATAAAGTTCACGAATAGCCTTCGTACCAGCAAGGCAAAGGGGCATTACGTAAATAACCGTAGCATGAGACTGCCTTAAGATCAAGTTACACTGGGAAGCATCGTCTTTAAATATACAAATACACTGACTGGCCTCAAAAGTATCATAACTCCTCTTCTGTTATTGTCCATTCACTTTCACAATTGCAAATCATAGAGAGCTACTTTAATAGCTGCTATTTTGTAGTTTGGTATATGCCTCCATTTCAATAAATTACACTGTTCGGTGTTTTCCCTCTTAATGCTAATCAAGTTCAACCTTCACTCACGCTCTCCTTATCCTGGATGTCACACAACATGTTACATCTGCATTTCAAGGTTCTGGTAAACCTAAGAAGACTATCATGAAACACTTTTCCCAATGAAGATCTTTAGCTGGATGAATTTTGATGATTTCATTTTCCACAGTACTTATACCCTGTAGCCACCACTCAGGGCCTCACCTTATAAAATATTATCACACCAACATAAATGAAGTTCAGACTTGCCGACACACTGATGAGCACAGGTTAGAGGTGCATCTACAAGTTCAAGAAAGTCCTTGGTTTGTCTTGGCTCTCATCACCACCTGGATCACTGAGACAGGCATGTGAGTCATCAGCATGTTGTAGCACCGTGTCTTACGCCTCGTTGGTGTTGTACGCGTGAACTATTCCCTGCTCGTGGAGGAGGAACAGTCTCCTCTCCACGGCCTGCTTGTAGCGCGTCAACAAGGACCGATCAGAGTCGTGGGCCACCTGCTGGGCCAAGGCGTGAAGCAGGATCTGGGCCGTCTGATACCGCCGAAAACATTCCTCAGGCTTCCCAAACAGCTCATCCAGGGCTGCACTCTGGCACTGGAGGGTAAAAAGGAGAATGTTAGCACCTCACTTAAACCATGATCTCAATATATGGCTATAACCACTTAAGCAATTAGTAATATTTGAAGCTTTACCGCACACAACATAGACTATGAAAAATCCTTCAAAATAACATTGCAAATTCTTTTCTTTTTTTCTTAAAGATGAGATTAATCTCATAGAGGTTTATCTATAAATATATGAAATGATCTTTCCCTAATGAGGAGACATACATATGTTTTGTTGGTTACTTACCATCTCAATAGCATAATTATATATCAATTTGTCTGCTGTGATAGTAGAAGTTCTTGAGTCTACAACTGCAACTGTTCCAGAGCTGCTCAGCTCTTTACACACACTCAGCGCCTGCCGGAACCGCTCATTCAACACACCAACCACTGCAGAAGAATATGCAACTAAATTTACAGATAATAAAATATGACAAGCAGTCATATGTATAAAATATGACAGTAAGCATCCAGCAGTGAGTGGGCATCTAACGAAGGGTTGCTGGACGGGAACCCAAGTCACTACCACTGAGCCAGCCTAACAGGTAGGTTGCATTCAGTATATTGAAGAAGGTAGAGTTACTGAAGAGACTGGATAAAGGTTCTTTGTAGTGTTATTTACCATCCCATCATGTTTTTACTTCCTTCCTGCTCAGCATTTCTTATACCCTTTCAAGTCTCTCTAACAATGTACCGCATCATTCAATCACTTCTTGTGTCTCCAAGGACATACTATACAATCCTGTGAAGTTCATTAAAATTTGATTAGCATACATATTGCTATGGAGGTCAAATTCAATGTTACTGAACAAAAGCACTCACCATTCTTCACTGCATTAGAAGGCTGAAGTTTACTTGTTGATTTCTCATGCTTGGCAAGGGTCAGGGCAGAGTTGAGCAGCTGAAGGGCTCTCATGTACAACACTAACTGCTCTGCTCTTCTCTGCCACTCTGGTGAAGGCGCCGCCAGGGATCCCTCAGACTCCCGCGGAGAACCTGCAACATTACGTCAATGACACTTCTATAAGCTGCCTGTTCATTTAACAGAGCTCCTTTACCTTCTTATCAAATATTCCTACACCTGAGACAGGGGGATCTATGGAGGCTGAAGCAAGCCATGCGGTAGGAGAAGGAACTAAGGTTTTGGGAGCATGGAGGGTAAGAAAAATTGGTCTGTGGAAGCAAAGATGGATATGTTTGAGGGATTAGCTCCAACTGTTTTGTATGGCTTTGAGGCACGGGCTTTGAAAGAAACAGCAAGGAAAACGCATAGGTTTTGGAGATTACATGCTTATGAACAATATCAGGGGCGAGGTTTGATAAGAGTGATGAACAACAGGGTGAGAGAGATGTACTGAAACTGGTGTAGCTACTGGAGAGAGCAGACCAGGGAGTGCTGAGTGGTTAGGCTGAGAAAAAAATAGAAATGTGATAAGAGGATGAATGTGAGGAGCAAAAACAGTGTAAAAAATATAGAGGGGGATTTGGTAAATGTATGATTTATTTTCATAAGATATATTTTTTGGTGAAATTCACTTTCTTGTGAAATTTGATCATACTGTATTTGTAAAATCTAGTTTTTCACAATTACAATTTTGAGGGGGTATATTTTTCAAATTTTAAAAGTTTATCAATTTTCATAATACTGTTTTGTATGTTTGGGATGTGTGGACTGCAGGTTGTATTGGGTGTTTGTGTGAGCGAACTGCTCTGTTTCTGTGCCACCCAACATGGGAAGAAAAAGGTCTCGTGTATGAAAAGCACCTGTAATGGAACAATATCCCTACAATTGTAATGGTACAAATAGTATGGAGTGTTTCATTGTACTGTAGTTGTAAAATTAATAACCAAAGATATACTATATTTCTAGTGATGCTTATGGGCAGAGTTATCAAGTAAATAGATAAGTCTGTCACTTGATTGTCCTACATTCTAAGGAAGAGCCATGCCACCTCCCAGGGCAGCTACACTGACAAGTTATCCACACAGATACACTTTAAGGGCATGTCATAGTTCTGACCTGCAGACACGGAGTCCCGCATGGTGGTGTTCTGGGTGAGGGCCGTGATGGGGGCGGAGCGGGAGCGGGCCAGCTCCATGATGCAGTCCACCAGCGCCAGCACAAAGTTCAGCTTGGCCAGGGTCTCGTTGTGTTCTCTCTGGGAGGTGGGAATAGCCTTGTTAATGTGTTACTAGTCACAACAAAAAGTGATTATATGCATAACTTAATTAGCTCAGATCTTTTTTGTTCCTTCTAGTTTTCTGCAGAAATTCGAAAATAATTTGTTAATAATTTCAAGTACGAAATGTATCTACAAAATATACAAACATATTCTATAAGAAAAGCATATCCTAAAACCTTTAGAGATTCTTCCTTCTGAGAAAATGCTATTTCAGGGGGATATATATATCCCTCTATGAATTTACAAAAGCGTAGCATAACTGATAGTTTAGAAAAAATTGAATGATGTGGTAAA
Organism: Chionoecetes opilio; assembly: GCA_016584305.1. Lineage (NCBI taxonomy): Eukaryota > Metazoa > Arthropoda > Malacostraca > Decapoda > Majidae > Chionoecetes > Chionoecetes opilio. Next base: position 60,930 of record JACEEZ010022429.1, on the reverse strand, counting down.
TTATATGCTACTGATCAATCCCTACCTCCATTAAGGTCTCCTGATGAAGGGGGGGAGCGTAGAAGGCTACTGTGTCCTGGCCGTCAGTGTGGCCGCCGCCCTGGAAGAGGAAGGAGTGTGGCGCACACTGGCCGTACTGCACCAGCTGTCTGCCGCCGTGGGGGGGGCTGGTGGCGTGGTGCCCGTGCTGCCACTCCAGCAGGTGGGACTCTGTTCGGGATCGCTGCAAGCTACTGCTTTCCACGCTCATGTCCTGTGCACCTCCTGAAGAGATTAGAACAAGGGATCACAATTAACACCCATATCAATAAATAGACGCAACATAAGGTTTTAAGCATAATCAAAATACCCCATAGAACAATCAAGCTTAATTCATCAATTCTGGAGCCCAGAGCTGCAGCAAGACAAGACAACACCACACAGGGACACTGACCCATCATGAGGTCACGGGAGACGGAGGTCATCTCAGGGAGGGTGATGGCACGGTGGGCCAGAGGCAGGTTGGTGGTATTACCACAGATGTCTCCAGCAGGGTTGTCCTGACCTCCCAACCCTAGCTTAGTGGGAGAGCCCAGGATGGGGGGCAGCATGGGAGGGGCAGAGAATAGCTGGGGGGGCATGAACGGGGGAGTGCGGCGGCCAGACTGACGGAGGGGGGAGTTGGTGGGGGTGAGGCGGCCGCATGGGGTGTTGCCTGAAGCACAGTAACAGTAGCACAATTACCAAGAGTCCCCTACACCACATAGGTCGAGCTTCCTAGTTCAGGTAATGCTACATCTACACCAACCACATGGTATAGAAATGCTTTGAATAATAAGAGTTACAAAATAAAACATTTCTAAGACCTATGAAAGGTCACATTCATTTTATTTAACTTTATATGCCTTTATCATCCATTGAAGATTGCAAATATTCATGCCCAGAACTTCTTTTCTTTGTGACTGAATGACATTTAATTAATGCCCAGCTGTAATGACTGGCTCCCTCCACAGATCAAATAGGGCAGCATGCTACATTGGTATAAGGTGTCTATACAGAGGTACTCGAAAAAATAATCTCATAATCAGACATCTGATTATGATATAATTATGTATATATGTGCACTCATTACAGCGTGATGAAAATTTATAAAGGAAAATTTAATCAACCACAAACAACAATTCTTTGTGGCAGACAAAAGAAAAATAATAGGAAAAGTGTTTTTAGCATTAACCGTCCAGCTGCTTCAATCATGGCAAGCAATGACAGTGTAAATGAACGACACTAGACAGCAGGCAGGCAGACTCACCTGTCATGGTGGTGGGGGGAGTGGTGGAGTAGGAGCTTCCAGAGGTAGACCGTCGCCGCCCTCCCATCGGTGGGTCTCCAATAGTAAACTGAACCTGCCAAGAAGAGTGACCAAATAAGCAAAGAATAGAAATACTTTGATCTTCAATATCATTATGCATAAAATGTACAGCTTGATGGTGTAGTTGGCACGCTTGGCTCACTAATGATAGGTTCAGGGTTCAAATCCTTTTATTAGGGTTCAATTCAAAAGATACAGATATAGATACACTGGAAAGCATTACTGTTGTATTAGCATACTGAATATGAATTTGGGTATAAGGAGGATTTGAATACAAAGAAGATGTGCACTGGTAATATGCCTTGCTAATGCTTACCGCTGGAGGGGAGATGGATGACAGGTCAGGGGCTTTGTGGTCAGACACCCGCCTCATGTTGATAGGCTGGGAGCGAGGTGGAGGGGAAGGTCGATTAGGGAAGGCGCCCTGTGCGTGTCTGGGGGATTCAGGCTGCTGGATATGGTCTGAGGATCCTGAGGAGGTCATCTGTGGTAGGTGGCGCGCTGGGAAGGCACTGGTACTGGCTCTGCAGATCGACACGACTCACTGCTGCTACTTGAGTGTGTGCTGCCACTGCTGCCACCTGTCACACCATGACTCAGGTTGATCAAACTAATATACTATCTTACATGCAATCAAAATTAGAGCATAGATTAGCAGTAATTCGACACCCCCCCCCAAAAAAAAGGAAAAGGTGCATGTAGCTTCTGATGCATCAAGTAGGCACAAATTTGTAAAACCTGAAGAAATTCCAGAGCTACCCCATGAATAAAATGCTACATGATTTTAAAGCAAGAAAGATTACCTTGAACCGGTAGGTGTGATGGGCGAGGGGAGGAAGCCAACTGAGGTGTGAGGGGACTATACTGGGGAGGGTTCTTCTGGTACAGCATCCCTCCTCCATGTCTCCTACCACTCCATCTGTAACACATGAAGCTTGCATGAAGTAAATCATCCATAGCGCATCGCTCACTAACATTAGATTGTACTTTGATGGCACATACCTAGACTAAGAAAAAAAGGAGACACGTATTATAGTGTTAGGAGCCACCTTCTTTATCAGATGAATTTTCTCAAAGGAATAATTACGTTAATAACTCAGATTTTCTTAGTCAACATAACTCTGATGATACTAACCCTTGAGGGATCCTGGAGGCTTCAGGTTCATTAGGAAGCTGTGCTGGCACCATGACAAAGTCTTCAGCCTCCTCCTGTTGTTGGGCACTGGAAACCCTGGGCACAGGAGTGGGCCGGGGCACAGTGGCCGGGGGGAGGTCAGGACCACCGCCACTGCGCTGCTCCACACTCATCCTCAGCTCTTCAGGCGAAGGAGGAAGGTTGGCTGAGTAGAAAAGATATCCATAAATACATAGTAAATTGTTATTTTACTTACTCATGTAAAGTGTTTGCAATTCTCATGCCTCCCTCTATATCCTTCATCCTCTATCCCTCTCTGGTATCTATTCTCATGCCTCCCTCTATATCCTTCATCCTCTATCCCTCTCTGGTATCTATTCTCATGCCTCCCTCTATATCCTTCATCCTCTATCCCTCTCTGGTATCTATTCTCATGCATCCCTCTATATCCTTCATCCTCTATCCCTCTCTGGTATCTATAATTACCTATCATACCTATCATTATTATAAGTATCTACCATCTTCACTTCTGTCACAACACATTTATGGCCTTGTCTAGACCTTTCCCTTCATCTCATTGAATCTATGCAACATGAAGAGTAACTAAAACCAGTAATATTTGGAAATTATTCTAGCAAATAGGAAGAAGGTAAAGGAGTTACATCATCCATCCTGTGCAGTAAAAGCCTGTCCACTAACACACAAACTGAGAAGTGACCAAAGAGAAAAATGTAAGGTATCTCAGCCTCAAAATGCCAGTTGCTAAGGCCTAGAGACAGGTTTCATCAAGGATAGAATTCAGGTAATGATTTCCAATTGAAAAAAAAAAATATATATATATATATATATATATATATATATATATATATATATATATATATATATATATTAGGGTGGTCCAAGACGAGGGGGTAAAATTTCAAAGTGCACTGGTCCTTTCTCCACACCGCTGCTTTTTTTCGTGTTGCATTCCTCTCCTTGTGTGCAAAATTTCATCGCGATACAATGATATTTAGAGGTCGTCCCATCATCTCGCTTTCTATCATAGGATTTAACCCGGAAAATATCACATACCCGAATTGGAGCACTTCCCGACATCACAGACCCAAATGGTGTTGATTTCTGAATTCTCCGGGGTTGTAACCCCATAGACCACATTTTATCAACTAAAAACTGATATACAGCTGTCTGAATGCTGAATTTCATTGTTTGGTTTTCACAGTAAATTTTAGGGGTAGGCCATACCCTGGTTAGGGTACTTCTAGTAGAGATAAAGCAAAATGGTTCACATTTTTTAATTCAGAAGGGTCGATTTACACATAGAAGTGGTTTCATCGACACTGATTTATTGACAACTCACAAAATATTGCCCAAAAAATCGTTTTTCTATAGGAAAATAGAGAAATTAAAATTTTCTGTCATATTTTTGCAGGTTTTAGTAAATAAATGAAATATGAAAGCATTTCTATGAGTAAATAGACCCTTCTGAGTTCAAAAATGCAAACCATTTTGTTCTATCTCTATTAGAAGTACCCTAACCAGGGTATGGCAGACCCCTAATTTACGGTATGAAAACCAAATAATGAAAATCAGCATTCAGACAGCTGTATACAGTTTTTAGTTGATAAAATGTGTCTATGGGGTTACAAACCCCGGAGAATTCAGAAATCAACACCATTTGGGTCTGTGATGTCGGGAAGTGCTCCAATTCGGGTATGTGATATTTTCCGGGTTAAATCCTATGATAGAAAGCGAGATGATGGGTCGACCTCTAAATTAAGTTTTATCGCCATGAAATTTCATAGGCTTGTAACCTATGGGTAATGGGCAAAAAATAACCTTGTGGAGGAATAAAAGTAGAAAAATATTTTTGGTGGACCACCCTAATATATATATATATGATACCATCTAAAAGGCTTAATTCAGTTAAGAAAACAAAATCTTGCAAAACAACTTTCAAAACTGACACCAAGAGGTTAAAGAACATTGTACTCTTTGTGGAAGCGTTGATATTGTAGACAGACCAGAATATATTAGGCAGATCTTTAAAGGTGAAGGAACAGCAATGTATACGCACCAGCAGGAGGACTAGGGGATGGGTGGGCAGGGTGGGCAAAGACTCCACCCCGACCCACATTTCTGGGCGCAGTGGCGGGCGGGGAGGAGGCTGGGGCGCAGGCTGGGGCGGGGGCAACAGGTTTCTCGGGTGTGCGGTCCCCCATGCGGATGAATGGATGGTTGAAAAAAGTCTCAAAATCCATCCTGTCCTTGGCATTCCTTTTCAACAGTCCATTGAGTAGGTCCACTAGCTCGGAGGATGTTCCAGGGGGTATCCTGCAAGCACACAGGTAAGAATGAGGAAAAAGGACACTATGAATAATTTGACAGCTAAAATGTTCAGTTCAGTAATAATTTGACAGCTAAAATGTTCAGTTCAGTAATAATTTGACAGCTAAAATGTTCAGTTCAGTAATAATTTGACAACTAATATGTTCAGTTCAGTAATAATTTGACAGCTAAAATGTTCAGTTCAGTAATAATTTGACAGCTAAAATGTTCAGTTCAGTAATAATTTGACAGCTAAAATGTTCAGTCAGTAATAATGAGGAAATAGGACAATATGAATAATTTGACAGCTAAAATTTTAAGTACTAATACCCAGACCTGACAGCAGAGAATGTACAACTGACCTGGGAGCAAGGTTGGCGTTCTTCTCATAGAACTGCTTCAAGGCTTGTGGCGTCTGGGCATGGAAAGGCGCCTTGCCCTCCAGACACTGAAATACAATGGTGCCCAGAGACCACAAGTCAGCCTTGGCGTCGTATTGGATGGACATGATCACTTCAGGCGCCATGTACATCGGCGAGCCACACAGCGTTGCTGCCATGACGCCATCCTGAAGGAATCTCGCGAATCCAAAGTCCGCTGTAGAGACAAGGTGGTGTTAGCATGCTGCGGTTTTTGTGATTCTTTTTATACTCACTCCAGTACATACATTATTGCATCAATGTATTGTTTCCTCTACACATAATAGCTTACATATATGTCAGCAAGCCTCGGTTTAGAGTAGATTATGATCTTATTCATTATCAAACCAGCCTTTGAGGGGAACGTTCAAATCTTTTATTGCTGCAAATTTATTCTGACTCAACAATTACCAAATTATTGAAATCAGACACCTGGTAAACCTTTCTACAGTGGTGTATGATACTAACTTACTGTAAGTGGTAAAAGAAAAACAATTACAACTTTAATATTACGAAGCGCGATACGTAAACAAAATACCGCATTAGTGGATAACAATATGACGCAAAGAAAGTTACGTAAAACAAATCCTTTAAGTACGATGACGTTAAATTTGATACAATCGATGCAAGCAATGAGATGTGGGTTTGGGTTCTTCAATGCGTCGTTTTGTACACTTGCCCCGAGGCTGCCGTGTGACCCCTATCTCCACTCCAACCTCAGTTATCAGATCCTTGAAGCAACACTTTTACTTATCGTGCTGTCTGTCAATGCAACTTTACCACTCACGAGAATGACATATCAACTTACGCACAATTAGCAACGTTAAATAACACCATCATCAAGTAATGTCTCATGACCTCGAACTACTTGCTTCACCAGCCAAGCAGCCATCAAAGGAAAGTTGTGCTGCATCGGCAACATTTATCTCGGTCCAGTCGGATAGGAAAAAAAAATTGGTAACTGCGCTGAACAAATCAAGGAAAATAAACCCGGGAAAAGTATCCGGGGAAAATAAAATCAAAGAATAAGTTGGATATAAGTCAAGGATTGAATCGGGGGAAAAAAAAAAAGTCTGGAAAAAAATAGTTAAACATATTAAAGGGAAAAAACAAACAGTTGGTAACCGCGAGAACCCGTTTGGCCGCGGCAGACAGCGCGGCGCTTGCTCGTCGCCCTCCTCCCTGCAACCATGACTCTCTCCTCGCATTTCCTCCCGCCACCCTTGGCTGACACGCCTTACTTACTTCTCTCAAACAAATACCACAGCTAAACATTTTGGCATACAATGAGTAAAAGAAAACAATGAATACCTCACTGTTTACCATTTCTAAGAATGCTACAATAATCAAGAGCAAGCAAGCACGGAAGTCGGTAGGAAATGCGGAACAGTAAGCTAACTGGCAACTTTCACCAATTATCTGACGACCAGCACAGAAGAATGACGAAACTCTTCAACACAAACTCACCCTTTTCACTCCTCCCTGCCTCGCCCTACATTACATTCTGCCGAGCCACACGCACCAAGCACCACCACGTCTTCTTAACACACCGCTATAAATACCACCGCCGCTTCTGACAATTTTCTCACATGAGGCGCACGATTCCAGTGTCAGTGTGTCACGGAGAAAAACATAATGACCCAACCCAACCCATGTTCCATAAAGTCCTCCACCAAACCACACCAAGAAACGTATCTCCTAGACTAGTTACATTTTTTTTTTTTCTGTACGCCACAATTACTCTTTATTATGGGAGAAATTGGTTCACAAATAGGGTCGCAAGTGACTGGAATGGACTCAGTCATCAGGTAGTAAGTGCAGAGCCAATAGGGAATTTTTAAATGAGGCTCGACAATTTCATGGATGGGGATGAAAGGTGGATGTAGGTAGTGTTAAGTAACAGGAACTAACTCGTGTAGGTCTCACGGTCTCTTGTAGCTTCCTTATTTTCTTATGTTCTCATGTAATGTTCTTATTTTTATCTAAGCTTCAAATTGGTGTCGGGAGAAAGGACTGAAGTGAGGACAAGACACTTACCAATTTTGAGGGTGATGAGGTGCGGGGGAGGGTTGGGCTTCCCGGCGTGTGCAAGGAGGATGTTCTGGGGCTTGAGGTCTCGATGCACGATGCCCTTCCCGTACAGCGCCCTCATGGACTCGGCTGTTAAATAAAAGATCATAAATAGAATTAATAGACAAACAAAGAATTACATCTAAACCTATTCATCCTTTTTGTATCATTTATGTCAAACCTACTATCTTCTGTATGGTCATTGTGTTGTCTCTCACGCCTACTTCTCCTCAATGTTCTTCGTGTGTACATTTTTTAGTTTTTAACGTCTAACATTCCTTTTACTAATACCCTGGGGGAGAGAGAGAGAGAGAGAGAGAGAGAGAGAGAGAGAGAGAGAGAGAGAGAGAGAGAGAGAGAGAGAGAGAGATGCATTGGAGTAGTACAAGTAATATTATTATTATTATTATTATTATTATTATTATTATTATTATTATTATTATTATTGTAGTAGTAGTAGTAGTAGTAGTAGTAGTAGTAGTAGTAGTAGTAGTAGTAGTATAGTAGTAGAAAAAGTAGGAGTAGTAAAAGTAGTAGTAGTAGTAGCAGTAGTAGTAGCAAAGTAGTAGTAGTAGTAAAAATAGTATTAATAATATTTCCTTACCCATTTGTCGAAGGAAAAACCTGATAGTGTCCTCACTCAGAGTTCTCTTGGCTGAAAGGAAAAAAAAGAAAATTATGAACTTCCGCATGTGTGTGTGTATTTGTATCAGCACATCAATAAAGTGGCAACACACGCCAGTACCGATCCGTATCACTCACGAACGCAAAACAATTACATAGTTTATATATATCGATATACACAAACAGTTAAAATGAGATGATGAGATTATTCGAGGGCGTGTCACTCAGGAAGAGGAAAAGGAAGCCCAACAAGACACACACACACACACACGCAGTCACACCACACACAGTCAGTCAGTCACACACCCCTACACAGACACACATGCACACACCTCATGATATAAACGGAGCTTCAAAGTCCCTACAGTGCAACAAAGTCTGAAAGATTACATTCTACGGATAATGGTTGGTAAGTGTTCTCTTTTAACTACATATTTTTTTTACTGAAATCACATACGCGCGCGCACACACATACACACCTTATAATAAAATCAAATATACGGAGC
>JACEEZ010022429.1:27500-45000 GCA_016584305.1 Chionoecetes opilio | reverse complement strand
AAAATTAAAAAAAAAAAAAAAAAAAAAAAAAAAAAAAAAAAAAAAAAAAAAAAAAACATCACAAAAAGCTGATTGCCCGGAAACGTTTGGAAAACTAATTCATAGCTCCAAAATAATTCATAAGCTAAAACTCTTACGTTATTTTTAATAATTATGGAACATAAAAATCTGAGTTCCAAATTTTTTTTAAACCTTTTGAATAATTTTACGGATACATTTTCTGTCTGGCTCGCATTTATCCTCGCACCGAATTTTGTTATTTCAATAATTTTCGAACTCACATTTTCACAGTAATTTTATGATATCTAGTATGCATGTGTATAGGTATTGTACACATAAATATATGTACACACACACACACACACACACACACACACACACACACACACACGGAATAAGGATGAATGATAAAATGTTGATATGGAGACGGGGCCATAGGAGTGTAGCTCAGGCCCTGTAAAATACAACTAGATGAATACATACACTAAGCACGATTTTAAAGAATAAATTGATACATATTGCTTTTACATTTTAGAATCTGTTACCCTAAGATTCTTCCACAGTCAGGCCGTAATGCACTGATGGGCTTGATGCGTGTGTCCATCCGGATGTCCCCGGTGATGGTTTATACCAAAGAGTTGGATAGCAGTCCGCCAGTAGAGATCGGCTCGTGTATTTCGGTACACCGGATGCAGGGTTCCGGCCCTTTTGCTGAACGGACGGGTGTGGTCTCGGGTGTGGTCTTAAAAGCCACACGGCTATGCGCGTTCCAGGACCAATCTGCCATGCGGTGCGATGGGTGCCTATACGGTGTCATTGTTTGGGGTTTGGGCACCCTGGGCAATGCCCATGGCACTCATGCCGCATGGTGCGACCCCGGTTCATGTGCTCCTGTAGAATTGGGGCACACGTTGGGGAGAGTGGTTGCAAGCTCACCCCTGTTCCACGGACTACGGAGAACAGGTCCGGTGCACTGTTTTTACGGTGTATTCCGGGATTCATAAACGATACGGATTCTTCTTGTATCTACAGTCCGTTCACACTGTCCAGTCTGATACAAAGGGGTCTGCCCTGGTTAGCTCTTCAATGAGCGGGGCACTCGCTGATTCTCAGCTGGGCTGGGTGACCTACGACTCCTTGGGATAAACTGGTCTCTTGTGACAAAGACCAGCGCAGGAGTCGGAGGGGATGATCAAGCTCTCTCTTTAGAAAAAGCCACTTTATCTCAGCCGCTTCATACTGCTTAACTAACGTCCTATTATAGCTCTCAACAATGCGTCGCTCCCTATTAAATACATACACACCAACTCACCCTGTCCCATACACGTCTATTACTCTCCTGGATGCTTTGACCCTTGTGACCCAACGCCTCCTTGACCCCATCTCTTCTTCCCTTTCTTGGTTTTCTCTTTTCTAACTGTTCTAACTTTTCATTTTTTTCCCGATATCTATTTATTCTCTCAATTATTTTTTTTTTTCTTTCCTCTCATCCATTCTTTCCATGTGTTACCCTGTTGTTCCTCACTAAATTAAACCATCTTACATCATCTAAATCTGTTTTTGAATACTTCTACTTCACTTCTTGTTTTTAAGTACTTATTTTCCTTTCTTCTATCACTTCTATCTATCTTCACTTCTATTCTTTTCTCGCACTCAACGCCCACAGTTTGCCTCACAGCTATATAAAACAAAAGGAAATACAATCAATGCCCTCAAACATTCTCATCTTTGCCTTTAATTCAACTCCCCTCAGTCCTCCCAGAATCTTCTCTCTCTCTCTCTCTCTCTCTCTCTCTCTCTCTCTCTCTCTCTCTCTCTCTCTCTCTCTCTCTCTCTCTCTCTCTCTCTCTCTCTCTCGACCCGCTACCTCAAAATCCACAGCCAAGAATCAACATTTTTCTATCTGGTCTCACTTCTTACCATTCAGAACTATATGGTAATAATAGTAATAATGATAACAATAATAATAATAATAAATAGATCTAATTACTATCATTACAAACTGGTTAACTTTCTAAATTATCCGTCTGGTTTACATTCGACACATGTGCGACGGTAATTAATGTCTGCTGACCTCAATGCTAACATAAACACACACACACGCGCATTTCACATCTCGTCTCTTGCTAAATCAGTTTCTCAGAAATTGTCCTGTGGCGTCTGCGTCCTTTTTTTTTTCCCTCCCAGTTGCTTGCTCTCTACAGGGGCCTTATCCGCCACATGTATGGAGCAGGGGTGGATCAAATACAATTGTATTTGTATTTGAACTGTATTTAAATACAATTTTAATGTATTTGTATTTGTATTTGTATTTTAGCATCCAGATAAAAAAGTATTTTGTATTTGTATTTGTATCATGGCACCCAGAAAAAAAGTATTTTGTATTTGTATTTATATTTGATATTTCGAGTCAAAATCATTTGACACACACACACACACACACACACACACACACACACACAGAGAGAGAGAGAGAGAGAGAGAGAGAGAGAGAGAGAGAGAGAGAGAGAGAGAGAGAGAGAGAGATTGTATTTGTATTTGTATTTGTATTTTTAGATTTAGGAAGAAAAGTATTTGTATTTGTATTTGTATTTTTAGATTTAGGAAGAAAAGTATTTGTATTTGTATTTGTATTTTTGGAATCCCAAACGAAAGTATTTGTATTTGTATTTCAATTGTAAAAAGTCAGTATTTGATCCAACCCTGGTATGGAGTATGTCTCACATGTTTGGGGGGGATCCACTCATACAGCTCTCCTAAACAGGGTGGAGAGCTCTTTTTGTCTCATCAACTCTCCTCCTCTAAGCTCTAACTGACTTGTCTTCAATCTCTCAAATCACCGCCACAATGTTGCTTCTCTTCCTATCTTCTACCGTTATTTTCATCCTAACTGCTCTTCTGAACTTGCTAACTGCATGGCTTCCCCCGAGCCGCGGCCTCGCTGCACAAGACTTTCTACTTATTCTCATAAATATTCTGTTCATCTTATTACTACTTATAATAATTATTATTATTACATTTCGCCCAGAGGCATTGACAGCAAAAATAAAAATATAACCCTACACATAATATACATGCATAATAAGAAATTTACTTGATAACTGCAAGAGTTAGCCAGTATCTTCACTCTCTCATCCCTTTCACTGGTAAACTCTGGAACTCATTTCCTGTTTCTATTGTTCCACCTTCCTACGACTTAAATGACATCAAAAAAGGAGTGTCAAGACTCATTCCAAATTAAACTGCCCCTTCCACTCTAAAAAATCTCTTACTGTCTACTTTATAGGGACTGGCAGCTAACGGGGTTTTTATTTCCTTTCTTTGACCTTAGCCAGTCCCTTATGATGTACTATGGGTAAAACAAGTAGCGGTGCACTATATGCGTGAAACATTCTGACACTACGGAACGAAGAAAACGAAAACCCTCCCATATCATCAGCATTTGACCGAATGTTTACAGTATTCATCGGACCCCTAGGCACCGATACTTGTTTTACCCATAGTAAACACACACACACACACACACACACACACACACACACACACACACACACACACACACACACACACACCACATCCTTTCCCACAACTTCTCACCCACGCTAGGAAGTAAATAAACAGGTCAAACCCAACAATGTAACAGGATGGGAAAAGTTCCACCACGCAACACAAGCACCAAACACACACACACACACACACACACCCTGCCCTGCCCTGCCCACACACCCTGCCCTGCCCTGCCCACACACACACACCCACCCTGCCCATCCACACACCCTGCCCTGCCCACACACACACACACACACACACACCCTGCCCATCCACACACCCTGCCCTGCCCACACACACACACACACACACACACCCTGCCCATCCACACACCCTGCCCTGCCCACACACACACACACACACACCCTGCCCATCCACACACCCTGCCCTGCCCACACACACACACACACACCTGCCTACCCACCACCCACCCACCCAGCATAAGTATTGTGCGTCCGATAATAAGTGAACTCAAATTCCCTTCCTCCCTCCCACATCAGCTGACGAGTGGACCAGTGCACGGCGCCGCAGTGTCTGCCCCGGCGAGGCGTGGAATCTCATGCACGGGTTGAACGTACTGCACCTACACACCTACTTTATAACACGGTCAATTGACAGGTGGGGAGGGTACGTATACATCACTTCACTAGGACGAGTTTTTTATCTATTTTATTGAGAGGATGTTGTTTTTAGGGGTGGTTGTGGTTGTGGTGGTTGTGGTGGTAGTGGTGGTGATTGTGATAATGTGTGTGTGTGTGTGTGTGGTGTGTGTGTGTGTGTGTGTGTGTGTGTGTGTGTGTGTGTGTGTGTGTGTGTGTGTGTGTGTGTGTGTTGTGTGTGTGTCATTGACCTTCTCTCTCTCTCTCTTCTCTCTCTCTCTCTCTCTCTGTCTCTATCTCTGTCTCTGTCTCTGTCTCTGTCTCTGTGTCTGTGTCTGTGTCTGTGTCTGTGTCTGTGTCTGTGTCTGTCTGTCTGTCTGTCTGTCTCTGTGTCTGTCTGTCTCTGTGTCTGTCTGTCTGTCTGTCTGTCTCTCTCTGTAACAACACACACACACACACACACACACACACACACACACACACACCGGTTGAGGTACTACAGCCTCTCTCGGGACCGTAATATCTCCCCTGACAACAATGGCATGCCTGGTGTAAGACATAAAACCAGCAATGAACCGGGGATATGCAGGCTACTCGAATGACGTCAGTAACACGACTGCCAAAATGTCATGGACGAAGAGAAGGAAGAGGAGGAGGAGGTAGAAGATGACGAGATAAAGAAGAAGGAGAAGAGATGAAGGAAGAGAAGGAGAAGGGATGAAGGAAGAGGAGAAGGGGTGAAGGAAGAGGAGAAGGGATGAAGGAAGAGGAGAAGGGGTGAAGGAAGAGGAGAAGGGGTGAAGGAAGAGGAGAAGGGGTGAAGGAAGAGGAGAAGGGGTGAAGGAAGAGGAGAAGGGGTGAAGGAAGAGAAGGAATGAAGGAAGAGAAGGAATGAAGGAAGAGGAAGAGAAGGAATGAAGGAAGAGGAAGAGAAGGAATGAAGGAAGAGGAGAAGGAATGAAGGAAGAGGAGAAGGGATGAAGGAAGAGGAGAAGGGGTGAAGGAAGAGAAGGGGTGAAGGAAGAGAAGGAATGAAGGAAGAGGAGAAGGGGTGAAGGAAGAGGAGAAGGGGTGAAGGAAGAGAAGGAATGAAGGAAGAGGAGAAGGGGTGAAGGAAGAGAAGGAATGAAGGAAAGAAGAGGAGTAGGAGGAGAAGGAATGAAGGAAGAGGAGAAGAAATGAAGGAAGAGGAGGAATGAAGGAAGAGGAGAAGGGATGAAGGAAGAGGAGAAGGGATGAAGGAAGAGGAGAAGGGATGAAGGAAGAAGAGAAGGAATGAGGGAAGAGAAGGAATGAAGGAAGAGGAGAAGGAATGAAGAGAAGAGGAGAAGGAATGAAGGAAGAGGAGAAGGAATTAAGGAAGAGGAGAAGGAATGAGGGAAGAGGAGAAGGAATGAAGGAAGAGGAGAAGAAGGAATGAAGGAGAAGGAATTAAGGAAGGAGAAAAAGGAATGAAGGAAGAGAGGGAATGAAGGAAGAGAAGGAATGAAGGAAGAGGAGAAGGAATGAAGGAAGAGGAGGAGGAGGAAGAGGAGGAGGAGGAGGAGGAGGAGGAGGAGGAGATAAAGGAGAAGATATGAAGGGAGAGGAGACAAAGGAAGTTCTAATAATAGCCATCACGTCTTCATAGGGCCATGTGGGCAACTCTTTCCATTTATTCATTATTTTTTTGTGTATGGAACATTGGGGCGTGGGGTCAAGGTTAGCGTGAAGAGGAGCAGTGACCTCGCTTGCAACAGGAACGACTTAAAGGCTATAAAGAGTAAAAACAAGAGGGACAAAGGGGGAAGATAGCAATGCAGGGTCCCTCTTTACTATATATAATAAAGTTACTATATGTTAGGTACTATGGTTTACTATATATTATAAGGTTATACGTCTTTATAAGGTTGTATGAGGATGTAGATACTATGCAGGGAGCCTTTATTAAATTATATTAACTCAAATGGCTTCTCTCTCTCTCTCTCTCTCTCTCTCTCTCTCTCTCTCTCTCTCTCTCTCTCTCTCTCTCTCTCTCTCTCTCTCTCTCTCTCTCTAACTCTTCCTGATCATCTTTCTATCTTCCTTTTTTCCCATCTTCTTTAATCAATATTTTTCGTCGACATATCAAAGCCGCGTGGCATGACAAGTTCTTTCCTGGGATCAATGTCTTCTTTCTTATTTTTTTTTTCTCTCTCTCGCTTCTTATTTTTTATTCTTTGTTGACATATATAACTTTTATGCTGCAGTCTACCACGTGTTTACCGGATGATCGTCTGCTGCACCCTCTCTTCCTTCCTCCTCCCCCCTAGCGTTACCTCCTACTCTACCTCCTACTCCTCCTCCTTCTTCTTCCTCTCTTCCTTCCTCCTCCCCCTGTGCGTTACCTCCTACTCCTCCTCCTTCTTCTCCCTCTCTTCCTTCCTCCTCCCCCAGTGCGTTACCTCCTTCTCCTCCTCCTTCTCCCTCTCTTCCTTCCTCCTCCTCCCCTTTGCTCCACCTCCTCCTCCAACCCCTCTTCTACGACCACCTCCTCCACCACCACCGTGACTTGTAAGGTGGATGGCCTCGTGTCCTTGAAAACCTGCCTGCCTGCCTGTATACGCCTCCATCCCTCCTTCTTCTTCTTCTTCTTCTTCTTGTGACCTTTGACGCTTAGTATCGCTTCATAGGTCCTCTACAACTTCGTCTCCTTAGTTAACAATTGTGTTAATTCTTCCCTTCGCTATTTCACTTGGGATATTCTTCTTTTTCTTCTTCTTGTGACCTTTGACGCTTAGTATTGCTTCACAGGTACTCTTCAAATTAGTTTCCTTAGTTAACAATCTTGTCAACTCTTCCCTTGGCTATGCTTCCCTGCTCCTCCTGCTCCTGCTCCTACTCCTCCTCCTGCTCCTCCTCCTCCTCCTCCTCCTCCTCTCCATCCTCTCATCTTCCTTCAAACATTGCCATCTGCTTTTCTTCACCTAGTCATCGTCATCGTCATCGTCATTCCCCTCCTCTCCTCCTCCTCCTCCTCCTCCTTCAACAACAACACCTCTCTTGACAGTAGGCAGCATGGTGATCATACAAATTACAGGCTATTCGAGAGAGAGAGAGAGAGAGAGAGAGAGAGAGAGAGAGAGAGAGAGAGAGAGAGAGAGAGAGAGAGAGAGAGAGAGAGAGAGAGAGAGAGAGAGAGAGAGAGAGAGAGACTGCAGTGTGTGTATCACAGCAAGCAAACAAAGAAAGCAAAAGGCGTTTTCTGCGGGGGATTTTTGGTTGCAACCGGAAAATTTTCGGTTACAAACGGTCACAACAACAACAACAAATGTTTGCGGGTCGGGCCAATCATCTTCCCTGGATGGTTGAACAGGGATCGAAATTTGAGCAACCGAAAAATTTTCGGTTGCAATCAGGATCCCCGCAGAAAACGCCTAAAGTTTATGGACACTATTATTATTTTTTATTTTTTTTATTTTTTTTACATTTGTGCCTATAGCGCCGGTAGGCAGTGGTGACCCAGGGCTCGGATGATAGGCTCTGGAGGTTCACTTGAGGGCTGTGATGGTTGGTCCTCGCCCGTGGTGGCGCAGGCAGGATTCTTATAGTGACGCCTGTGATTAGAGGCTCATGCCGCCCTCCTGTGTCCTCCGATGCACTCTCAATCGAAGGTAGAGTTGATGGGCAGGGCATGTGGGTGTTCTTAGGCCACTCGACGGTGCAGAAAGAAAGGTTTTGGTTTTCTTCGGGGATCGAACTCGGGTCACCGAGAACGCCAGTCGGAGATGCTAATCACTCCGCTACCGCCTCCCCTCTCCTTATCGTTATCTTATCGTATTTGTCTTATTGTTGTGTGCAATTTATCCCACAGTCCAGGTGGCGTCGTGATGCGGCGTGTTATTAATGCTAATATACTCTCTCTCTCTCTCTCTCTCTCTCTCTCTCTCTCTCTCTCTCTCTCTCCTCTCTCTCTCTCTCAAACACACACACACGCATTCTTATTACGATAGATTATATGATGCTGTTTTTCTATTAACCTTGCTCTCTATCTCTCTCTCTCTCTCTCTCTCTCTCTCTCTCTCTCTCTCTCTCTCTCTCTCTCTCTCTCTCTCTCTCTCTCTCTCTCTCTCTCAACACATGGGCAAACTGTATTCATATGCAGATCAAGGTAAAATCTATGCAAATCCGGTGGGGCCAGAACATTTATCTTTCCTACACACAAACACAAATTACGAGGGTGACTAAGCTTGGGGGGAAAACTACGCGCCTACCTGAGCTCAAACCAGGTGTGTGTGTGTGTGTGTGTGTGTGTGTGTGTGTGTGTGTGTGTGTGTGTGTGTGTGTGTGTGTGTGGAAAACATGTGTGTCAAGGATTAAAAACACAGGTGCACATGAGATGACCTTGTAACATCACTGCATTACTCATGAGGACAGGTGAAGGTGGCGGCCTGCGTAGCAAGGGCAGGACAAGGATAGGCAGGACAAGGATAGAAGAACATAAGAACATAAGAAACTAAGGAAGCTACAAGAGGTGGAGGAGGAGGTGGTGGAGGAGGAGAAGGAGCACGGGGGAGAAGGAAGGAAGAAAGGGAGAAGGAGGAGTAAGAGTTCGAACACGGGGGGGAGACCTACACGAGGTAGTTCCTATTACTTAACACTACCTACCTCCACCATCCCCATCCATGAAATTGTCTATCCTACTTTTAAAACTCCCTATTGACTTCGCACTAACTACCTGACGACTGAGTCCATTCCAATCATTTAGCACCCTACTTGTGAACCAGTTTTCCCTATTTCTTTCGTAAATCTATGTTTTTCCAGTTTGAATCCGTTACTTCTTGTTCTACCTTGATTACTACTGATTTAATATTACTGGATAGGTGCATACTGTCAGGTGGATAGATAGATGTACACAGCAAACTTACTGCCTGAACTTATCCACATTTTTAGCCATAGGTGTAAATAATAACTGTTGAAATAAAAAAAAATGTTCAGGTCGGGAATCAAGTGTTTTTTGGGGTAAAGAAGATAATAGAATAGATGGATTAGTTTTGTGGTGTAGCCTAGGTTGATGGACTAGATTGATGGACTAGGTTGATGGACTAGGTTGATGGACTAGGTTGATGGACGAGGTTGATGGACTAGGTTGATGGACTAGGTTGATGGACTAGGTTGGTGGACTAGGTTGATGGACGAGGTTGATGAACGAGGTTGATGGACGAGGTTGATGGACTAGGTTGATGGACTAGGTTGATGGACTAGATAAATAATAAAACAAAAATATAAACATCATGAATTCACAACATATTCTACAGTATAATATTTCACTGTGACAAGTTAGGTAAATAGTCTCTTTGTTGAGTTAGGCTTCCGAGTGTGTCAATGCACGTGACATTGTCTTTGTCTTTGTCTTTGTGTGTGTGTGTGTGTGTGTGTGTGTGTGTGTGTGTGTGTGTGTGTGTGTGTGTGTGTGTGTGTGTGTGTGTGTGTGTGTGTGTGTGTGTGTGTTTCTCTTTTTCTTTCTTTTTATGTACGGCTTCCTTGTGTGTGCCCATGAGCGATGTGTGTGGAGAGAGAGAGAGAGAGAGAGAGAGAGAGAGAGAGAGAGAGAGAGAGAGAGAGAGAGAGAGAGAGAGAGAGAGAGAAGAGAGGAAGAGAGAGGAGAGAGAGAGAGAGAGAGAGAGATGAATAGAAAGACCACAATATTAATACAAATGGATATAAATAGTAACAAACAAACATAATGATAAAAATAGCTGACCAGACAGATGAGAAAGCTATGTACACAGATAGTCAGATATAAATATGGCTATCTAGAGACATTAGTGACTTGATTCTGACGTATGTGCCTCTGCTAATCCTTAACCCGGGCGTGGTAGGCGAGGGGTTGGAGGGAATAAAATACTAAAAAAGGGAGATGGGCGGGGGTTGAAGGAGAGAGGGGAAGGAGGGAGGGGGGGGGGGGGTTGAAGGAGAGAGGGGAAGGAGGTAGGGGTGTTGAAGGAGAGAGGGGAAGGAGGGGGGGGTTGAAGGAGAGGGGGGAAGGAGGGAGGAGGGAAGGAAGGACGGGTGTTGAAGGAGAGAGGGGACTGGTTGGAGGTAGGAGAGATGGGATGGGGTTGAAGGGGAGAGGGGAAGGAGGGAAGGAAGGAAGGACGGGAGGGAAGGAAGGAAGGACGGGAAAGGGTTGAAGGAGAGAAGGGAAAGAGGGAGGAGGGAAAGAAGGACGGGGGTTGAAGGAGAGAGCGGAAGGAGTGAAGGAAGGAAGGACGGGAGGGATGTAAGAAAGGTTGTGTGTGTATTGTGACTAATGAGAAAAACGTTAATAATAATAATAATAATGGATTTAAGAAAGGTTGTGTGTGTATTGTGACTAATGAGAAAAACATTCATGGTTCAAAGCCCACACAAAACACACACACACAGGGAAAACGTTCATGTAAGCATGTAATACAGATACAAGAGGAAACCATATTACTGATGATTCAAAACCACACACAACACACACCACACACACACACAACCACACACATACAACACACACACAACAAACACCACACCAATACCACACACCCACACACACACACACACACCAGGAAGCTTTTAATACTCGTATGAAAAACAAGATGAAAGAGCAGATTTCAACCTAACAGAATTACACTTTTCCACACACATATATATATATTTTTATATCTTCTGTAATATTTTGCTTCAATGACAACAAAAGGTGAAACGTGCTGAAGAAATACAATACAATCTAACGGCAGGAGAGGTCATGAGAGAGAGAGAGAGAGAGAGAGAGAGAGAGAGAGAGAGAGAGAGAGAGAGAGAGAGAGAGAGAGAGAGAGAGAGAGAGAGAGAAGAGAGAAAAATAATAGGTCAGGGATACAAGACGAAATAAGAAAAGAGAAGAGGGAAAAACAAGGAAAGAGGAAAGGAAGATGTGAGTCAACGAGGAGAAACTAAAGATGAAGAAGGAGAGAGGAAGGAAGGATAAAGGGAGGAGGGGGGAGAGGCCAAGGTATACAGGGGGAGGGGAGAGGGGGAGGGGAAGCGAGGTAAACATATTAGAAATGAGGGGTGGTGGTGGACCCGAAGATAGTGGTGGCGAACACACGGTAAGAGGGGCAGAAGAAATAATGATGAAGGCGACAGGAGAAGGCAGAGAACCAGGTCACGTCACGGATGAGTGAGGGAAAGTAAGGGAGGAAACAGACGTGAGGGAAAGGGAGGAAACAGAAGTGAGGGGAAAAAGTATGAGAAGAGAGAAGTTAGATGATGGATGAGGGGATATTTTGGGGAAGAGAGAGAGAGAGAGAGAGAGAGAGAGAGAGAGGAGAGAGAGAGAGAGAGGAGAGAGAGAGAGAGGAGAGAGAGAGAGAGAGAGAGAGGAGAGAGAGAGAGAGAGAGAGAGAGTAGAATGGAGAGAGAGGAGAGTAAATGAATAAATGAGTAATGATAAGGTAGACGTGAAAATTTAATAAAGATGAAAGTGAAATAAGGAAGGAGAGGAGAGAAGAAGATGAGAGAGAGAGATGAGAATGAAGAGATAGAGAGGAAAATAGAAGAGAAGAGAGGGAGAGAGAGGAGGTAGATAGAGAGAGGGAATAAGGAGAAGAGAGAGAGGTAATGTGAAAAGAGCCTAAAGTAGAGAGGAAATTAATGAAAGATGGAAATAAGTGAAGAGCAATAGGATGGAGCAGTGGAATAAAGAGAGGAAAATAAAGGAGGAATGAGAAAGGAGCAATAATAGGAATGAGGAAGAAGGAGAAGTAAGACCAGTATGGAGAGGAGAGGAAAAGAGAGTAAGGAGACAGGGAGAGATGCAGAGGCAACAAGAAGGGAATGGAGGGCAAAGGGGATAAAAGAGCGACTAACAAGAGGAGAAGTAAGGAGGGGAGATGTAGAGGCAGGAAAGAGGAGGAAAGGAAGAAAAAGGAGGGTTAGGAGGAAGAGGAGGATTAGGAGTAAAAAGGAGGAAGAGGAGGAAGGAGGAAAAAGAAGAGTGAAAAGAAGAGGAGGAAGAAAGAAAAAGAGGAGTGAAAAGGAGGAAGAGGAGGGTTAGGAGTAAAAAGAGGAAGTGGAAGGAAGGAAGAAAAAGAGGAGTGAAAAGGAGGAAGAGGAGGGTTAGGAGTAAAAAAGAGGAAGAGGAGGAAGGAGGAAAAAGAGGAGTGAAAAGGAGGAAGAGGAGGGTTAGGAGTAAAAAGAAGAGGAGGAAGGAGGAAAAAGAGGAGTGAAAAGGGAGGGTTAGGAGGAAGGTCGTGGGAGGAGGTCAGGCAGGCAGGCAGGCAGGTTAGCGTGTCATGGTGTACTAACCTTGCAGTCCAGCAGCGCCACCACGTTCTCATGATGCAGCTCCGTCAGTTCCTGCAGAAGAGAGAGAGAGAATCAATAAAGTGAACTATAATAAAGGCAAGGGGAAAATATGTGGCTAGAATGCATATTTAAACCCATTCAATAAACAGACCAATAAACAAATCTTAGTGGAGGAGGACGATATGTGGCTAGAATACATATCTAAAACCAGATCAGGTTCCGATGACCTCCACTGAAATCTTATATTATTTATTACTCAGGAAAATTAACGTTGAGAAAATCAATAAAAAAATGTTGATGGATGAGGACAATGTGGCTAGAAAACATAATTTAAACCAGATCACGTTCCTCTGACGACCTCCTCTGAATTTGTATTACTCAAGAATATAACTTTCGTCGCGATAAGCAGAAGAGAGAGAGAGAAGAATCAATAAATACATCTTAAAGGCGGAAAAGATGAAGCTAGAATACATATTTAATTTAACCAGATCCCGTTCCTCTGACCTCCTATAAGAAAATTAATAACACAGTGCATGAAATCGAACACAAAAGAGTCACGTCACGATACTCATAAAAACAAAGGCTAAACAGGACGGACAGACAGAAATCACAACGAAGAATTATTAAAAAGTCCACAGGACACCAGATCTCACAGACACGTCACATGCCAAAGTTACGTAATCAAAACATGATGTGCCACAGTCTGTGCTCTAAGGTCACCAACACCTGAGTCATACCTTTGGACACTCACGTACCGAAAGTACGGCACTTCACTGTTCGCCAGTTAGTTTCTACCTGGGGAATACACTGGCAAGCACATGGAAGGCCATGACGTCACCGCTCTGACGTCACAGTAAACAATACAAGCCTGATTCAAATAACTGCGCGGCCGCCGCGTGTTCTCTAAATTAACACTATACACTACGATGTGTGATACTCTCCTCTTAGCTATTCTGACATTCTGCCTAATTTACTCTCTCTCTCTCTCTCTCTCTCTCTCTCTCTCTCTCCATATAGAAGAGGCGCAACTTGAGATAGAGGAAAATCTGGTCCATACAAACACACATATGAGAGAATAGAACGAGTCACGGCCATTTACCAGCTGTTGAGGTAAAACTAATAATCACAAAATGTTGCAATACACTATAATAACACTATATATATACCACTAAGAGGCATGCACAGTAGTTTATATTATGTACCTGTCTTTAGTGGCACATACAGATCTGTAGTGATGCTAAAATTCGTAATATAGGACGCCTGTCGACATTAGTGCAGTGGCGATTATATAGTGTTATTGACGCTAGTAACAGTCTCTATACACCTATTACCTGCTGCTAAAGAGTCCTGCAATACACTATCCGTTAACGGTATACACCGATGAAAGTATTGTCACGGTTCCGGAGTCACGTGTAACAATCGTACCAACACAACACTGTCTCAGTCTAAAGTATACAAACACACCGGCTAACAAAACAAAACAAAACCTTCGTATCCATCAATGTAAATCTGCCGTGAATAGCCTCTAATTATAATACCACTGAGGAGTAATACGTGACTGCAGGGTGGTGTGGTGGTGTGTGTAGTGGTGTGTGTGGTGGTGTGTGTGTGTGTGTGTGTGTGTGTTGTTGTTGTGGTGGGTGGGTGGTGGGTGGGTGGGGGTGGGGGTGGTGGGTGTGGGGGGTGGGTGTGGTGGTGGTGGGTGGGTGGTGGGTGGTGGGTGGTGGTGGGTGGGTGGTGTGTGTTGTGTGTGTGTGTGTGTGTGTGTTAGTGTGGTTGTGTGAGGTAGTAAGTAAAGTTATTGCCATTACTAGTAAATATATACATTCAGTAATTACATAAAAAGTGGTCGTTGGCACGGTCTGTCGAGCCAAGGCTCCCTGACAGACATGTTCAGATATAAGTTATATGTGCTGAGCAGAATCAGTTGGCTGTTTGTTTATGTAGTAAAAATATACTACTTTGTAACGTGAAGCAAAAATCTATATATACATACATATACATATATACATACATATACACATACAGACATACACATATGCATATACGTACACACATATATACATATGCACATACACACATACATACATATACATACACACACACGCATATATACGATCATTCATTCATCCATATATATGCAATGACACATATACATATACATTTACATGGAAAAATCAAAATAAGAACTTTCGTAACCTATGCTATCCAATACATACTTTATATATATAATACTACTACTATGTGTGTGTGTGTGTGTGTGTGTGTGTGTTGTGTGTGTGTGGTGTGTGTTGTGTGTGTGTGTGTGTGTGTGTGTGTGTGTGTGGTGTGTGTGTGTATTATTTGCTGTGTGGCTGGATGTTGTGTGTTTTCGTGTTTTCCTGTGTGTACTTTGGGGTTTCGGGTGTCCGTGATCATCGGTGGGGTTTGTTGGGTGTGTTGTTTTGTGTGTGTTGTTGTCGTGTTCTCTTGTTAGTTGACTTTTATTGTCAGCTGTCGTGTCTTGTGTGTGTGTTGTTGGTTGTGTATTTCGTGAATGTGTCGGAGGTGTGTGATGGTGTGTTAGTTGTAATGTAGTATGTAGTATATGATGTAGTGTGGTATTGATGATGGGTATTAAATGTTCTTCTGCAGTGTGTTGTGTAGTTGTTGGTGGGAGAGTGGTGGGGGGTAGGGGGTGGGTGGTGTGTGGTGTGTGATGTGTGGTGTGAGTGTGTGTGGTGTGTGTGTGTGTGTGTGTGTGTGTGTGTGTGTGGTGTGTGTGTGATGCTGTGTGTGCTGTGTGTGTGTGTGTGTGTGTGTGTGTGTGTGTGTCTGTGTGTGTGTGTGTGTAGTGTGTGATGTGTGTGTGTGGTGTGTGTGTGTGTGTGTGTGTGTGTGTGTGTGTGTGTGTGTGTGTGTGGTGTGTGTGTGTGTGTGTGTGTGTGTGTGGGTGTGTGTGTGTGTGTGTGTGTGTGTGTGTGTGTGTGTGTGTGTGTGTGTGTGTGTGTGTGTGTGTGTGTGTGGTGTGTGTGTGTGTGTGTTGTGTGTGTTGTGTGTGTGTGTTGTGTCTGTTTGTTGTGTGAGTGCTATAGTGTTTGTTGTGTGTTTGTGTGTGTACACTTTGTGTGTGTGTGTTAGTGTGGTGTGTGTGTGTGTGTGTGTGTGTGTGTGTCACCTTATTGCTTAGTCCGGCAAACAAAAAACAAAGGCAATACATCAAGGTTATTTCCGTGTTTTCCTTTCACAACACCTCTTGTCTTCAGGGTCCAAAAAAACCCAAAAAATCGATCATACGGCTGGAAATTTCCTTGACTGCATAGCTCTCTCTCTCTCTCTCTCTCTCTCTGCTTCAATTGACCTCTTATAACTTACGTACACACACACACACATATCACTATCATTAGCATCACCATTACTATTAGTGGCTTGCAATGACCTAATTTCGACCAGAAAGTACTCAGCAAAAAAACAGAAAGGAGCATAGACAATAAATAATAGATAAATAGATAATAATAGTAAAATAATAATAATAAATAATAGACAATAAAATAAATGGATCAATTGACCTCACAACTGATAATTAAAACATCGATATCTCTCTGCAGATTGTACTATAAATAGCATTCGTCTGAGATAACCGGAGAGAAAAAAGAGAGAGAGAGAGAGAGAGAGAGAGAGAGAGAGAGAGAGAGAGAGAGAGAGAGAGAGAGAGAGAGAGAGAGAGAGAGAGAGAGAGAGTCACAACCATAAAAGCCGCATCTCACCACCACATAATATCACCAATAAATCAACAACTACCACAATCACCACCAGAACCTCGACAACCACCACCATCATCACCACTATCATCACCACCACCACCATCACCCAACACCAATCCCTCCCTCTTTAAATTACCATCCAAATGAATTGCCTAACTCAACCGGGTCCACATTGCCCAAGGGTACGATTATTGAGCTGAACGAACACACTGCAACGGATCACAATATTGACTGACAACACCCGTCCCCTCCTTCAAACGCACGTCACTCGCTCTCCCGTTAGCATATTCCCGTTTTCTAGCAAGAGTATGTGGCGGTTACTCTTGAACACATCAGGTTAGGTTAAATTAGGTCTCCCTGGGATTCCCGTAGTTACTTTAAGTGTGAATCACAATTTCCCGTAGTTACTATAAGTGGGAATCCCTGTTTCCCCGTAGTTACTTTAAGTGGGAATCACAATGAGAGTATTTTCGAGGATATCCTATGGTTAGTTTCGGAGCTACAGCCAAGCGTCTTTACTCGGAAACCACATACTCGCATAGAGAACGGGAATATGCCTCCTGTTACTGTTTGAGGGGTTAACGGTGGACGTGTTTTCTTGGCATACTGAGGAGTTTTATCTAGGCATATAATAATAGTTCCGGTTAAAAATAATGTGAAATCATGATATCGTGACTGCCTTTGTTATTAAGCTAGGCAGGGATGCGTGACTTGGCATAAAACATGACATGACGTGACAGTGTTAGGCCGTTACAGGAACAGTTGAAGATGAAATGACGTTGAATAAAATGAAATGATCTGATGGACAGTGTAATGAGATGTGTAAAGAAATAAGATACAGAGGTAGATGAAATTATGATAGCGAAAAATTGGATACTAAAAACAATTACATAGGGAATAGTAAATGAGACTTATAGATTCAGATAACGCTAAAGAAAATAATTTATTGTGCTTAAGAAAATGACTTGACGACAAAGAAAATTTCATCACCGGAGAAAAAACACGAGGTAACAAATAATTATTACATCATACCACCAGATATAGAAAAGTTACGTCACTTTCACACGCCTTAACCCACAGACTCACACCATTACGTATAAATAACACTCACTCGCTCTGGTAGGTAATGGTGATAGCTACTTTGACCATTAAACAGGGACTAGCTTCTGCCTTGGACGTTGCAACACCTCACTCAAACCTACACCCTGCCAAGCCTCTTCCCCGCCAACACCACTCATGCTCCCCACACAAAATGTTATCCCTGTCATTTCCCCCAACCATAGCCTGTTCTCCTCCTCCCCTCCTCTTCCTCCTTCCCCCTCCCCACGCCAA
>JACEEZ010022429.1:20000-22500 GCA_016584305.1 Chionoecetes opilio | reverse complement strand
GGGAGCAGTGCGTGCAGGGTCGGGCGGTACACACACACACACACACACACACACACAGCAGTCACACAAACACACACACAGACACACACACACACACTCACACACACACACACACACACACACACACACACACACACGCACACGCAGTCACACACATACACACATACCACATACACACACACACGCACATGCACACGGCTGGGTAGGCTGTTACAGTTCCTCCTTTGTTGGTACGTATTCACAGACGCAAGTATTGTATGAGGTGTTGCGAGACGAGGGGATGTTACTTGGTTGTGTTACAGGTCGAGACACAAAGGTGGGAGTTATTAAAGGGACGCAACACATTTATGAGGATACTGCAACACTTACATCCTCTCACGTAGTTAAAGAGCAACATGAGCATCCAACATTCCTGTAAAGAAGGAGCTGCAACACTACTTCTATTGAAAAACACGTATGCGCAACACAACTTTAAGGAAGAGACTGCGACACCCCCCTTCTCGTTCTCTTCCTTAAAAAAAATAGGTTTGTCCTCGCAAACCTTTAAAAAATGGTCGTCAGCGCTTCGTCACTGACACTCCTTTTAGGGTAACTGGGAAAAGTGGAGGTATTTTTTTGGTGGCATTGTGTTGAGAGTTGTTTTGAGGGGAAGGGAGGGCAGGAGAAGGAGTAAAACAACACACCTATATACGCATTGCTTCAAGGTATAGTAAATTTGTCTCACATTTCTAAACACATACCGTACGATCTTCGTACGGTATGTAAATAAATTTATGCAAAGTGTCTTCCTCAGTAATCTTGCTAAGCTACGTAACACTAAAACACTGTAGCTACTGCAATACCATTTTTATTCAAATATACTGACGCACAGACACACACACACACACACACACACACACCACTATGAAAATATATTATAAATAAACAAACAAATAAATGGAGCAGCTCTTACCGTTACATAACCTAAATAAATCACTGGATACACCTCTCGTAAAACACTTGTAATGATTAATACTACAACAACATTATCATTTACATGCAATAACTTACAAGCATAACTTTTTATTTGCCTCTGCCTGTCTGCTTCCCTGCCTAACCTGTTTATCTATCGGCCTACCTGTCTGTCTCCCTGTTACTCGGCCTGCCTGTGTATCTGTCTCCCTGTTTCTCGGCCTGCCTGTCTATCTGCCTCCCTGTTTATCGGCCTGCCTGTCTATCTGCCTCCCTGTTTATCGGCCTGTCTGTCTATCCGTCTCCCTGTTTCTCGGCCTGCCTGTCTATCTGCCTCCCTGTTTATCGGCCTGTCTGTCTATCTGTCTCCGTTTCTCGGCCTGCCTGTCTATCGGCCTCCCTGTTTCTCGGCCTGCCTGTCTATCTGTCTCCCTGTTTCTCGGCCTGCCTGTCTATCCGTCTCCCTGTTTATCGGCCTCCCTGTGTATCGGCCTCCCTGTGTATCGGCCTGTCTGTCTATCTGTCTCCCTGTTTCTCGCCTCCCTGTTTATCGGCCTCCCTGTCTTTCTGTCTAAGTTCCCCACTCATTACCTTCCTGCTTCTCGCCTTGCCTGCCTGTCTTCATGCCTTCCTCTGCCTCCCTCATCTCCTGCCTGCCTCTGCCTCCCTGCTTCCTTCTCTGCCTCTCTAACTGCCTTTCTTTGCCTCCCTGCTTCCCTGCCTGCCTCTGCCTCCCTGCCTGCCTGCTTGCCCATCCCTCCCAAGCACTCCTCCCTCATACTGCTTCATCTCAGGGGAAATAATATCAGGTCACCTTCAATATTGATTCCTCCTCTGATTTCTTTTTGCTTTTATAACTTTCACTTACTTTTCTTCCTCTACTGGACGGGAAACTTGGGATCTCAGTTGACTCTTATTATCTTGATTTTATTTTCAGTTTGGACTTTATTACTTTTACTACATGTACTATGCTTGTTTTTGTGCTTTGTTTTGCTTTTTCATTCATTTTTTTCCTTTCGCTCTAACCTTGACTTCCAGATTTTTAATTATATCGTAAAAAGTTAATGATAAAACAAGTCAAACAACGCAACATCAACATTATTTATCATGTACTTATTTTTGCCAATATTTTGTGATCTGGTTATTTTTGCTACTTATTTTTTGTTACTATCCAACATTAGCCGTATGCCAAGTTTTTTTCTTCTCGTCATTATCGTTTCCATCACGCAACGATAACAGTCGAGACGCAAATGACATGTCGATTGTCTTTTATTTTATAGGAGTCACTCAAATATATAAAAAATTGTGTAATAAAACTATTTGTCAGTGAAAGGATTGAAATGCTAACTGTGCGTCAAGGTGTGTTTGTGTGTGTGTGTGTGTGTGTGTGTGTGTGTGTGTGTGTGTGTGTGTGTGTGTGTGTGTGTGTGTGTGTGTGTGTGTGTGTGTATGTATGTGTGTGTGTGTGTGTATTTCCATATGTTGAAATTGCTTGTTGCTCCAATGGCAATATTCAACTGAAAATAAAAAAAAACCATGACCCTTTGAT
>JACEEZ010022429.1:0-10000 GCA_016584305.1 Chionoecetes opilio | reverse complement strand
AATCACAGCAGCAGCGATCCTCGGCACCTCCTACTAATCTTGCGCTACCGCTGCAACGTGAAGACTGGACAGCCGCCCTACCTGCATTCCCTTCCCCTCGGCCCACCTCCTATCTAATCTTGCAGCTACCGCTCCAACGTGAAGACTGGACAGTTTGCCCTAACCTACATTACCTCGGCACTTGGCACCTCTATGTTTTTTTTTATAAGTTTTATATGTATAATATTTTTTTTTTTTTTGTGAGGAAGGAGAGTACTGTGGTGAGTCACCCACACCCGGCTGGGCCTCCAGTGGTCTCGACCTGACCCCCCTTCTTAACTAAACCTCAGCCGACTGCCCATTGAGGGATTAGGCGCAGGGTCGGGTCGTGAGTATCGTGGCCCCTTTTTAAACCCCGTCTCTTGTGAGACAATCAGTTAGGCTCAACCACTGTACCACATACGTCTTCCACAGTCTCCAAAAAACCACAAACCTAAACCCTGGGGTCTTTTTATCAACCATGTAGACCCAAGGTCACTACATAAAAAAGGGTTTGGGTTTCTTTTAAAATTGTATCCATTTTTTTTATTTTTTTTATAACGCTACAGGAAAAGGGGAAAGGGGGGAGGGTTGACAAACAGAATGAGAGAATAGAGGGAAAGAAGGGAGTCAACCAGGAAACACCACCGGAAGTTTGGTAGACAATGCAACCACCCGGCGTACCAAGGGTTTCCTAGACAGCTGGTTACCCCTCCCCCACACACTAGTATGTCCTCCTCCCCCCACCACTAATACCCTTCCTCCTCCTCTTCCATCCCCACTTCTACTCTTTCCCTTCTCCTATCCCATGTCTTTTGTAACCCCATTTCCTCATATTACTTTACTTTCTTACACTTCCTTTACTATTTCGTTATTTTCTTCTCTTCTCACATGATCCTTCTTTCTTACCCATTTTTTACAATCTTGTGATTTTCTTCCTCTATTCTCACATGATCCTTACCACCACCATCACCCTGACACTTCACAAAACTTCCCTGCCCATGGAGCTATAAAGGGGCCCTTTAAAATGTATGGAGCTTTAAATGAGCCCTTTATAGCTCCATGCCCCTGCCTATTCTCATTCTTCTTCTTATTATTATTATTCTCAATCTCTTGACACTACCGCCCTTCTCTGCCCTTATACCACGAGTCACCCATCCACCCTTCCTCTTACCCACGCACAACAGCACCCATGTTTACCTGCACGCCCCACTCACCTCCTGACCCCTCTCCCATGACCCAGACTTCCCTCTACTCCCTCCCACCACCGCCCTCGACCCTCTCCTCCGCCTCTCCCACCTCACTCCCCCAACACACGACGGGTATGGACAAGTCTGCACACGTGAGGTGACTGTTCCGTCCTCCTGAAGACAAGGAAGGTTAACAAAGGAGATGCATAAAGTTTGATGCAGCATGAATATGATATACATGTTGAATATGATGTATATGTTGGCGCTCGTATGTTAGTGTTTTGAGGTGGATTTGATAGCCATGCAGCGACCGCCTTCCTTGTCACCCAGCGAGACAATTGTGTCACCCACAAAACACAAAGGAGACAATGAATTACGATGTTAGTGCAGTATAAGGACCGAAAACTAATGAAAATGTTTTAGTATCTGAAATAGCCAAGGGAAGTAGTTGACAAGTCTGTAAATTAAGGAGACGAAGTTTGAAGAGGACCTATAAAGCGATACTAAGCAACAAAGGTCAGAAGAAGGGATTTTTTCTCCTCTATATAGTAGTCACGTGTAGTTTGAGAGATTATAGAGTTGATTGTGTCAAGATCTTTTTATCATGACAAGTATCTGAGGAGCGAGAAGGGAAGGGGTGACTTCTTTAATCTGAATTCGATATACATACTGCACAGAATCTAGGCACACCCCTCTTTCTGTATCAACAATTACAGACCAACTTTTTTGTCATTATTTAAAGTTATTAAAAGGCTTAAAAGGTAGATTATTTAAACAGTTATTAATGAAAGATGGCTTAAAAGGTAGATAAGTTAGGCAGTAAAGACTTTTAACCACTATAAAGAGAAGTCCACAGCGACGTAGCACCAAGGTAATGAATGGTAGCACAGTAAAACCCCACCACTAGTTTCTTTGTTCCGCTCTTCAACACGCGGTGACCGACTGACCTTGAGACGGAGACAACTGTCAAAGGTCATGGGAATCAGCTGACGAAGGGCGCCGCCAGTACACACACAGGGCCGCGGGTTCAGGTGTTAATGGACGTCGTGTATCTATTTGAGCGTCCTTCCAGAGCCCTTGTTTACCTGTTGTCAGACCCCCCAGACCCCCATTGTGGATTACGGGCCCCCCTCCCCTTCCCAGTTCAGTTTAGTTGTTGGTCGGGAGTCTGCTGGCCTTTTTTATCGGCACTCTCTGACGTGTTTCTCTTCTTAATGTCTGGGTCTTTAGTTAGTTGTCTTCTCTTATTCTGTCTTTTAATTTCTTTCTCTTTCTTTCCTCTTATTTTCTCTGGTCATCCGAAAACAGTTGATTTTTCTTTTGCTTCTTCCGATTCCCATCTCCAAAAAAATCTCCCCACAATTCCTCTTCCCCCTCTATGTAAGGTTTTTGGAGCCTCACACTTTTCTTTCTTTCATTACTGTATCGGACACCATAACAAGTCTTTAAGTGCTTTGCCCTTGGTATGAATACCTAAAATTTCTCCAATTCGCCTTCACACAGATTTTCCCCAACTTCCCAGACCTCTAAAACCTCTTCTCTCTACCTCTCCACCCCAACTGTCCTCTTCCTCCTCAGAGCTGCTGGGACTCCCCCCCCCCCCTCCCACACTACCCCTCTTCCAAGGCCTCTCATCTGTCCACCATCCCGCCACCTCAAACCATTAGCGACTGTGCGGCGTGTTAGCGTTTGATTATAAATCGTGTTTACCGATCATTCCATTCCTCACCTTCCCCAGTTTTGGTTGGTGGACCCTGACACATTAAACAGGTCTTTTTGCGCTCCTTCATGCTTCCCTCTCCTACTCCTGCCACAACTTTATGACGCCGCACTGAATCCAGATGGAACCATTAACTTGTGATTAGTTCTATCACGATCTATCCTATATGGGTATTTAAGATCTTGCGACTTATAATATCTTAAATATTTCTCAATTATTGCCTTCAAAATTTTTTCCAAACTTCTACCCCTATTTTTTTTTTTCCCTTGCCACCCCTTTGTGACCAAATATAAAATAATAACATCCTCTATTATTGCTTGGTATTTTTCCTGTCCTATGCCTTTGCCCAAATGACAATCCATCACTTTTAATATTATTATTATTATTATTATTATACTGCTTGGCTAGATACATAGCTACGCACGTCTAGAAAAACTTTAATGATAAGCTTACGAGTTAAGTTATGCGTGTTCGTGTTGTTCTTTCTTACTTGCAACGCGAGGGTTGAAATATCTTCAAACTGCATACATTTTAGTCAATGCTTGGTCCCTGATAAATGTACATCTCATCACCACTCCAACGCAATGGTATGGGTGCCGTGTGGATGCTGTGTGTGTTTGGAGTGGTGGTGGTGGGTGGGTCTAGGGTGGGTGGGTGGTTGGTTGGGTTGTTGTGGAGGTGGTTTCTTCCTCTCTGATCACATACTCAAGTAAAAATCTTGCCTTGCCAGTCTTTGTTAGCGTTTTTTTTTTTTTTTTTTTTTGACCTGACATCCTTCATTAGTTAAAGGAGAAAGAAGGCAATAAGAGGGTGATATGATTTTGGCTGAGAGCTTGGGGAATGAAAATCACATTATTATGCGACAAACGACGTTGAGAACGTTGGTAAGACAGCACGCACGATAAAGATTGAATTGAAATGACGAAGGTTAACAGATTAACGCTTTAATTATTGTTTAATGAATAAAGCGGAAAATGAGTAAGAAGAATATACGATATACAATACTCATATGGTTTTTATTATTTTTTAACATCTTCTCTTTTTTTCTGTTTTTCTTTGGGTGGTGTCGGTGTCGTGTTTTTTGTGGGTGGGTGTTCTTTTCTTCGTACCCCGTCCTTTCCTGATTTTTCTTTCTTTCTTCTAACAGAATTTCTTCTTTCTTCTTCTTTTCTGCGTAACATCTTGTCTTTTTCTGGTTTTTCTTTCTTTACTTCGAACATCTTGTCATTCGGGGATTGGTGGCTTTTCTTTAACATCTTGATTTCTGGTATTTCTTTTTTTCGTCTTAACATCTGTCTTGTTACGGATTAAAGCTTACTTCTAACAACTTGTTTTTCTGGATTTTTCTTTCTTTTCTTCTTAACCAACTAAATTTTTACTGTTTCTTTGGTAACATCTTGTTTATTCGGATTTTCTTATTTTCATTTTAAACCCCTTTTGGGGTTTTTTTTCTTTTTTCTTTCTTCTTGTCATTTTTTCTTTTTTTCTGGTTTTTCTTTCTTTCTTTCTCATCTTTTCTTTTTTCTTTTTCTTCTTTTCTCTAACTCTTGTCTTTTTTCTGGGTTTTTCTTTCTTTTCTTCTTAACATCTTGTCTTTTTTCTGGGTTTTTCTTTCTTTTCTTTCTTAACATCTTGTCTTTTTTTCTGGGTTTTTCTTTCTTTTCTTCTAACTCTTGTCTTTTTTCTGGGTTTTTCTTTCTTTTCTTCTTAACATCTTGTCTTTTTTCTGGGTTTTTCTTTCTTTTCTTCTTAACATCTTGTCTTTTTTCTGGGTTTTTCTTTCTTTTCTTCTTAACATCTTGTCTTTTTTCTGGGTTTTTCTTTCTTTTCTTCTTAACATCTTGTCTTTTTTTCTGGTTTTTCTTTCTTTTTCTAATTACATAAGTTTTTTTCTATTTATAATTAAACCATTTATAATAAAAAAAATTTAACATTAAATAGAAACTATTAACAAATAGAGAAAAAAATAACGCAAACAATTACCAACTAACTAAAAAATAATACCAAAAAAAATTATTTAAAACTAAAAGAAAATAAAAAAACTAAAGCGACAAAGAAATATGGAAATAAAGGAAAAGACATGGAAAAAATGAAGACAAAGACTAAACCAAACCATAGACACACAACACACACACACACACACACACATATAATAACACAGACTATATTCGGCAGATGGTTCCTCGCTCCACCTTTTCTATATACACAATATCCTAACCTTGAAAGCATCAGTAATAATATCATCCACCCACCACCGCCTTCCACTCACCCACCACCCTGACATCCGCCTCCTCACTCACAGCCCTTTAAATCATCCTTTTTTTCCTGACTTTTGGAACGACTTCAAAGACTTTTTTTATTAAACTCAAACTTGTCTTAATTTTGATGATGGAGACTCGGATACCGTGTTACTTTTTCTTCATCATCTTGAAACACTCTCCTAATGACGACGAATCTCTCTCTCTCTCTCTACTTCTCTCTCTCTCTCCTCATAACTACCTATCCTCTTCTTCCTCTTTATTACTCATCTCTCTCTCTCTCTCTCTCTCTCTCTATCCTCCTCATTATTCGTCTTCCTCTCTCTCTCTCCTCACAACTACCTATCCTCTTCCTCATTATTCGTCTTCCACCTCCTCTCTCTGTCTGTCTCTCTCTCTCTCTCTCTGTCTGTCTCTCTCTCTCCTCACAACTACCTATCCTCTTCCTCATTATTCGTCTTCCACTTCCTCTCTCTCTGTCTGTCTGTCTGTCTGTCTGTCTCTCCTCTGTCTGTCTTCTCTCTCTCCTTCTTCCTGTCCTGTCTCTCTGTCTGTCTGTCTTCTGTCTTCTGTCCCGTCTCTCTCTCTCTGTCGTCTCTCTCTCTCTCTCTCTGTCTCTCCTCTCTCCTCTCTTCTGTCTCTCTCTCTCTCTCTCTCTTCTCTCTCTCTCCTCACAACTACCTATCCTCTTCCTCATTATTCGTCTTCCACCCTTCCTTTCTCTCCTCTCTCTCCTCTCCTCTCCATCTCTCTCTCTCTCTCTCTCCTCTCTCTCTCTCTCTCCTCTCCTCCTCTCTCTCTCTCTCTCTCTCTCACAACTACCTATCCTCTTCCTCATTATTCGTCTTCCACCCCCTCCTCCCCCTCCCTCTCTCTCTCTCTCTCTTCTCTCTCTCTCCTCTCCTCTCCTCTCTCTCTCTCGTCTCTCTCTCTCCTCTCTCTCTCTCTCTCACAACTACCTATCCTCTTCCTCATTATTCGTCTTCCTCCTCTCTCTCTCTCTCTCTCTCTCTCTCTCTTCTCTCCTCTCTCTCTCTCTCTCTCTCCTTTATTATTCGTCTTTCACCACCTCCTCCTCGTCTTCTTTCACCCCCTTCTGTCATTCATCCTAAAAAGTTCCTATTATGTCATCACGTCACAGTTTTTCCTTGTTTCCTGAGGAGCTCGTCTGTTCTCTCAGTGTTTCTTGTCCTCCTGAGTGGGCTTAAT
The DNA here is from genome assembly GCA_016584305.1 of Chionoecetes opilio. NCBI lineage: Eukaryota > Metazoa > Arthropoda > Malacostraca > Decapoda > Majidae > Chionoecetes > Chionoecetes opilio. Next base: position 3,605 of record JACEEZ010022429.1, on the reverse strand, counting down.
CTGTGACTCTGTCTTGTTTATGTTACAGAGACAGAGCCTCAGTGAAAGATAATTAAGCTCGTTCGTGAAATGAAATTAAAGTTTAATATTTCCATAATTTCCGTGTTATTTTTAAAGTGCCGAAAAGATAGATTGTATATTTATGCGGGGATTGAATTACTGAAAATGATGTAATTAGAGTGACTTGAGTTAGGTTGAAAAGGGGGGGGGGGTGGGGGGGGGGGGGGGGGGTCAACAGCTTATTTCTTTCTTTCTGTACAAAGTAAACTCAGATATAAGTCGATTTACGCTATATATACGACAAATAATTTTTTTTTTTGCAAAATGCTAAATAACATCAGTAGCTACAAAAAGCGAGACTCAGAAAGAATACAACAGCTTGATCAATGGACATATTTTTAGTACTTAAGTTAATTTCCTCTTTTACTTATATATATATAATATATATATATATATATATATATATATAATATATATATAGTATATATATATATATATATATATATATATATATATATATATTATATATTTATATGTATATTATGTTTAGTTTTTACTGTCTATGCTTTTGGGCAAAATTATAATCTTTTCCTACCCTTGATATCTCTCTCTCTCTCTCTCTGATAAGGACTGGCCAAGAACTAGATACACTTAATCTTAAAAAAATGTCTGATCACAACTTCCCTTAGAAAAAAATATGTGTATAAATTTAGGTCAAGTTTAAACATGTTTTAGGAAATTTAAATCGTAAGTCTAGAATATTTACTCCACACAGTGACTGACAGCTCAAAACACACCCTATGTCCAATGGGCGGTGACCTGGAGGACAAGGGCGGCCAAGGGTGTGAGTGGGCGTGATTACTTGCACCGCGCCCACTCACACCTGACTTGCTGTGGGTTAACCATCACCACCTCGCCAAGATCCGGTCCAGGGGAAAAAAAAAAAGAAAGAAAGAAAGAAAAATAAACAAACTTATGATCCGGTGTCGTGTGGGCAAGTGTCTGTTTATGAGGGAATGTCTGCTTACTAACAAAGGCAAAGAAAACGGGAGTTGAGGGGAGTAATTACTAATTTTGACTTGATCAACAAAGGCATGTCCAGGCGGTATATTCTCCACGCGCTCTCCCTTTTCGGCAGACCGCTAGGTTAGGTAAGGTTAGAAAAACGTTAAGTTAGGTTAGGTTAAGGTTTACTTTAATTATAGTAATTTTGTGTGGGAATCACAATGAGGTTATTTTCAAGAAAATCCTGTCAAAATTAATAGTTATTCCCCTCAACTCCCGTTTTCTTTGCCTTTGTTAGTAAACAGACATTCCCTCATAAACAGACACTTGCCCACACGACACCGGTCCAGGTAAAAAAAATAATACTAAATAAATAAATAAATAAAATAAAATAAACGTACGAAGCTCAGGTTGACAACAGGTATAACTGAAGGTCCTGCATGCTTTTTTATGCATTCCCAACAACCAAGCTATCACAGCACACGTTTCGAATCACCAAACCACCATTAATTAACGTCCATAATTCAGTTTTAACCATCACACAAATATAGCCTAATAAACCCATATTCCTATTAGGCTGAGACTTTTTCCTGTGACTTATTTTCTGACTTTTTTTTCCTGTGACTTATTTTCTGACTTTTTTTCCTGTGACCTTTTTCCTGTGACTTATTTTCTGACTGTTTTCCTGTGACCTTTTTCCTCTGACTTTTTTTCCTGTGACTTTTTTCCTGTGACTTATTTTCTGACTTTTTTTCCTGTGACTTTTTTCCTGTGATTTATTTTCTGACTGTTTTCCTGTGACTTATTTTCTGACTTTTTCCTGTGACTTATTTTCTGACTGTTTTCCTGTGACCTTTTTCCATGTGACTTTTTTTCCTTTGACCTTTTTCCTGTGACTTATTTTCTGACTTTTTTTCATGTGATTATTTTCTGAATGTTTTCCTGTGACTTATTTTCTGACTTTTTTTCCTATGACTTATTTTCTGACTTTTTTTCCTTGACTTATTTTCTGACTTTTTTTCCTATGACTTATTTTCTGACTTTTTTTCCTATGACTTATTTTCTGACTTTTTTTCCTATGACTATTTTTCCTTTGACTTTCTTTCCTACAATCATCCTAAGCACCTCCCATCCCTCCTCCCTACAACTACCTACCTACCTTATAACTACACCCCTATACGTGCTCCCCAGTCAAGTCACTCCCCACTCCCCACCCTACGCCCCTCAACCAGGCAAACACAATGCGGCACAAGGCAAAACTACCCCCCCCGCTGTCCTTCCCGAACCATAACAAACACTCTAAACAAATAGCCGCCCTAAATAAACACATATCCAAAACCATCTCCCACTCAACAGGATAAAATTCAACCCAGCATAACTTATAGACATATAAAAGCAAACTGGTAAAAAATATTAAGATATATACAGAAAATAGATGAATAGATTGAATAAATAAATAAATTAAACGTGTTAAAAGCTTCCAGTAGATCAAATTCAACCCAGCTAACTCAATCAAAGCAAACAAATGTGAGCTGGTTAAAAAATATAGATAAAAGAAAATAGATGAAAAGGTTGAATAAATAAATAAAGTAAACGTGCTAAAAGCTTCCAGTAGATAAAATTCAACCAGCTAACTAACTCAAAGCAAACAAAGGTGAACTGGTAAAAAAATAGATACAGTAAGTAGATGAATAAGTTGAATAAATAAATAAAGTAAACGTGCTAAGCTTCCAGTAATTTCCTTGTGTAAGTACATAATCTTGTGTGTTATTTACATTCCATACTGACAAATTTTATCAAGACCTACTAGTGTTGATTACATTAAGATAAAAAAGAATCCCTCACATAACGTATCATTGTTGTGTAAAAGTTCCAGCTTTTTTTTTTCAGGGGATCCTTGAAATGAGTTACTTGAGAGGTGTCTGTGATGGGAGTCCGCAGATCGTCGTTTCTCATGAGCTTTATCAATTTTTTCTTTATCTCCGCTTTTAAAAGTTGGTAGAACCGTAAAGGAGTTCGTCTACATGTTGCAACACAGTATGGAACACAACAGTTTGCATAAGGGATATTTAAGGACACAGTGTTGCCTTTCTTCACTGAATACCGCCCGCTCTGCCTCATGACCCCGACTTATTCCCACAATGCACCGCGGTAAACAAACTGTGACGTAGTTATGGGTTGGGCTCCATACTCCACACCACCAACACCACAGCTGACAAATCTAACTTCCTATAAACAACAGTGGTTCTTTACTCTCACTCGCTCACCTTCACATTGCTGCCCGACGTCTACTTTTTTTAGTAAGCACGTGACGACTGACTGAAGGTTAAAACAACTCGAAGAGGAAAAAAAAAAGACCACAAAATAAGACAATTCAAAACATTCAAGGTCAAGAGTGGGTTCCTAAAGGTGACCTCTTGCTCATCAGAGAGAGAGAGAGAGAGAGAGAGAGAGAAGAAGGAGGGGAGAGAGAGAGAGAGAGAGAGAAAAAGAGAGAGGAGAGAGAGAAGAGGAGAGAGAGAGAGAAAAAAAAAATTTACAACATTACAAGGGGCAATCCCCTTAAAAAATTTTGTCAAACTTGCACCCCCTTTTTTTTT
>JACEEZ010022428.1:84154-94154 GCA_016584305.1 Chionoecetes opilio | reverse complement strand
TGTGTGGCTGTCACACTTTCTGCCTTCCCGCCCGCATATTTTCCAACTCTATGCTGTAGTTAATGCTAGTATGTGGTTTCCGAGTAATGGCGTTTGACTGTAAACTCCAAAACTAACCATAGGATTTTCTCGAAAGTACCTTCATTGTGATTCCCACACACACATGGTTTAACCTTATTTACCAATCCATGTTTTGGAGAAGTGCCAGGTCCTCCTGCTGAACCTCAGGCTCTGCTAACACCTGTTCATCCACCTCGTACTCGGGCTCAAACATATAGGATCCCATGACAATCTGAGGTTCGTTTTCCTCATAGTATACGCGACCAGCGTCATTTCTTTCGGTGTCAGATTGAGCATCGTACTCTAGATCTGTCACAGCGACAGATTCACTGTCTGACACCGAAGTACAATCGCTCATCATAACATTTGCCGACAGGTGTCAGACAGTGTCTGCGGGCGTCCCTGTTCTGACGTCATCAATAACAGTCGTAGCCCTGTTGGAGGGAAGATTTTTTTTTTCGCGCGCTTTTTACAAAAGTCGTGTTTTTACGGAAATAAGGCCTGGAAATCAATTATTTTTGGTGGATTAGGTGTTTTGAATAGTCAACATAATTAGGCAAAAAAAAATTGCGTCTGGACGATTACTTTAAGATCTCTCTCTCTCTTTGTCTGTGTGTGTTTCTATATATATATATATATTTTTTTTCTCTCTCTCTCTCACACTGTTGTATATATATTTACTTAAATAAATCTTTGTATGTATATTACACTCTCTCTCTCTCTCTCTCTCTCTCTCTCTCTCTCTCTCTCTCTCTCTCTCTCTCTCTCTCTCTCTCTCTCTCTCTCTCTCTCTCTCTCTCTCTCTCTCTCTCTCTACTAAATCCGTATAGTATCGTCTCAGATTATAGTAAATATATAGTCTGTCTGTCTGTCTGTGTGTATCTTATCTCTCTCCCTCTCTCTCTCACTCCCTCTCTCTCACCACCACTCCCTCCTACCCACTACTCTCTCCGTCTCAAAGTTTCCAGATGGGTATAAAGGGCATTATCGATCCTATGCTATCTATTTGGGGCCAACAAATGTTTACCACGGAAGATACGGTGCAGTAAGTCTTTGCAACACTGTGTTCCTTGCCTGTTCTATCCCTAAGGTTTTTTTTTTTTTTTTTGGCACTTTACCCCCCCCCCCCTTTTTTTTTTTTTTTTGTTTCCCCGCTGTAGTTTCTTTTTTTTTTTCTTTTTTTTTTTACTTTTTGCCGCCATTTTTTTTTTTAGTTTACTTTTTGCGCGTTTTTTTTTTTTTTTTTTTTTTTTTTTTTTATAAATTTTGCCGCCGTTTTTTTTTTTTTTTTTTTTTTTACTTTTTGCCTTTTTTTGTTCTAGTTTTGACTTTTTGCCGCCACTTTTTTTTTTTTTAGTTTCCTTTTTGCCGCATTTTTTTTTTTTTTTTTTTTATTTGGCCGCCGTTTTTTTTTTTTTTTTTTTTTTTGTACTTTTTGCCGCCGCTGTTTTTTTTTTTTTTTTTTTTTTTTTTATATGTATACTTTTTCCCGCCATTTTTTGTAACTTCTTTCTGACATGTTCGTGCATTCTTTTTATTCTTTTTTTTTTCTGAGCGCCAATTTTTTTAATTTTTTTAATTCATTATTTTTGTTATTCATGTTACATTTTTTTGCATCCATTTTTTTTTTTTTTTATTATTTTTATTGTTTTTTTTCTTGTTTTTCTGTTTGTTTGTTTGTTTGTTTAAAAAGTCTCTTGTTTGTCTTGTTGGTCTGTGGGTCTGTTTGTGTAGTCTCTCTCTCTCTCTCTCTCTCTCTCTCTCTCTCTCTCTCTCTCTCCTCTCTCTCTCTCTCTCTCTCTCTCTCTCTCTCTCTCCTCTCTCTCTCTCTCTCTCTCTCTCTCTCTCTCTCTGCATGTATATATGTGTGTATTTCACTAATAGAAAATACTACTACTACTACTACTACTACTACTACTACTACTACTACTACTACTACTACTACTAGTCTGTCTGTCTGTGTATGTAATTGTCTGCATGTGTATGTGTGTATGTATGTATTTTGGTCTTTACTGTACTACTCCTACTCCTTTTATTATTATTATTATATTAGCATAGATTCTCTCTCTCTCTCTCTCTCTCTCTCTCTCTCTCTCTCTCTCTCTCTCTCTCTCTCTCTCTCTCTCTCTCTCTCGCTCTCTCTCTCGCTCTCGCTCTCGCTCTCGCTCTCGCTCTCTCTCTGTCTCTGTCTCTGTCTCTGTCTGTCTCTCTCTCTGTCTCTGTCTCTGTCTCTGTCTCTCTCTCTCTCTCTCTCTCTCTCTCTCTCTCTCTCTCTCTCTCTCTCTCTCTCTCTCTCTCTCTCTGTGTGGGTGTGTAGCGTGCATGTGGTGTGTGTTGAGGCCCTGGCGGGGTCCTGGCGGGGTCCTGGCGGGGTTAGTGTGGGTGGACACAGGTAGTGGCGTCACCCTCTAGACAAGGGAGCCACTCAGAGCCTGGTAGTGGTGTTTGGCGAGCAGGAGCACTGGGGCGAGGCAAGGCACGTTGTTTTCGCCAGATGCAGAGTACCACTAGACAGATGGAGATACCCTAGATCAGTGGTTCATAACATGGGTTCGGTGAGTCAGTATAAAGGGGTTGTGACACTGTGAGTCAGTATAAAGGGGTTGTGACACTGTGAGTCAGTATAAAGGGGTTGTTACACTGTGAGTCAGTATAAAGGGGTTGTTACACTGAGTCAGTATAAAGGGGTTGGTACACTGAGTCAGTATAAAGGGGTTGGTACACTGAGTCAGTATAAAGGGGTTGGTACACTGTGAGTCAGTATAAAGGGGTTGTTACACTGTGAGTCAGTATAAAGGGGTTGGTACACTGAGTCAGTATAAAGGGGTTGGTACACTGAGCCAGTATAAAGGGGTTGGTACACTGTGAGTCAGTATAAAGGGGTTGTGACACTGAGTCAGTATAAAGGGGTTGTGACACTGAGTCAGTATAAAGGGGTTGTGACACTGAGTCAGTATAAAGGGGTTGTTACACTGTGAGTCAGTATAAAGGGGTTGTGACACTGAGTCAGTATAAAGGGGTTGTGACACTGAGTCAGTATAAAGGGGTTGTGACACTGAGTCAGTATAAAGGGGTTGTTACACTGAGTCAGTATAAAGGGTTGTACTGTCATATAAGGTTGTGACACTGAGTAGGCATGTCATATAAGGGGTTGTGACCTGATCAGTAAGGTGTACACTTGGCAGTATAAAGGGGTTGTGACACTGAGTCAGTATACAGGGTTGTACTGAGTCAGTAAAGGGGTTGTGACACTGTGAGTCAGTATAAAGGGGTTGTGACACTGAGTCAGTATAAAGGGGTTGTGACACTGAGTCAGTATAAAGGGGTTGTGACACTGAGTCAGTATAAAGGGGTTGTGACACTGTGAGTCAGTATAAAGGGGTTGTGACCAGTGCTGAACTGAGAACTGGTACAACCCTAACGCCCCAAGAAAGAGTCAGGACATAACTATCACTACCGGGCTTTCTTCTCCACCGCTCACCAGGAAGAAAAAAGAATAATATCACAAATCGTCCACCGTAATGTGAAACCTGCAGACCCAGAGAGGAGAATAAAACTACAAATTTATTACAAGAACAAGAACACCAGCAACCTCCTTCTCCGTAACAGCCCAAGCCAGACGAAGGAGACAAAACAAAAGTCCCATGTCGTATATAGGATCACATGCAAAAGAGGAAACTGTGAAGTCCTCCCCTCATCCTACATCGGCATGACGACAACGAAGCTGTCCAGACGTCTTACTTGCCACCTAACTTCCGGAGCCCCAAAAAGTCACCTATTAGAACAACATGGCATCATCATAACAAGAACATTCTAGAAGAAAATACAGAATTGGTCGACATGTGTGCAGATGTGCGGCGACTTCCAATTCTAGAAGCACTGTACATAAAAGAGATCAATCCCAAGCTTAACGTACAGGCAAACGACCTACAAGCTCTACCAAGCATGAAAAGAACAAAAGCAAATAACAGCCTACTCACAGAAAAGCAAAGCGAGGAGTCAACAGCCAATAAGCGTCTCCCACTCACGGAGACGAGAAGCAGAAGCTATCTACCAATCAGCGCCGCCACTAGGCTGCGTGGCAGGCAGACTTCATCTATAAATAGCGCTTCACCCCGCATCTAAGTCATGCTCACCTCTACAACTGAGCTGAGGAGAAAACATCTTCCACATGCTGCTGAAGAAGGGTTCTTAGACCCGAAATCGCGATACAGCAAAATGACAAGCTACGGCGAAGTCATACAAGTGATTACAAAAGAGAATAAGACACTCTTAAGACAAAGAGAAAATATCTTTAAAAAGATAATGAACGCTGAACTAGCTATCACTTTTAATCGATATATTTTATATATATATATATATATTATATATATATATATATATATATATATTATATATATATATATATATATATATATATATATATATTATATATATATATATATATATATATATATATATATATATATATGTGTGGGGTAGTGAATACATGGTGGAGGGTGTATATGATGAGGTAGCTCTATTTACAGTATGTAGAAGCATACAACAGTGTCTACAGGGAGCTGACCTGGTGAGCGTGGTGACATGACCTGCCTGGGTCACCCTATGGCCTATGTCCTCAAGGCGAGGAGGGTAGGTGGTCAGGCACAGCCGCCACTTCACTCTTCACTCAAGGGGTTAATCGCGTATAAGGCAGTCAGAGCTGGGCACTAAACACATTGAATGTATTTAAATACAACTGTATTTAAATAGTGCCCAGCTCTGCAAGTAGTATTTTGTGGTCAATAAGTAAGGGGGGGGGGGGGTGAGGGGCTACTTATAACGCCGTGTTACCTATTCTATGCCACCACGTGCCCTGTCCCGCCACCCACACTAACCCCGCCACCTGCCTCTCTCTGTGTGTGTGTGTGTGTGTGTTAGGCTAACTACCAGTCACACCACCACTGCTACTACTACTACCACCACTCATGACAAGGTATGGTACGAAGGGTGTGGTTGTTGTTGTTGTTGTTGTTGTGGTGGTTGTGGTTGCTGCTGCTGATGATGACTATGATTGTTATGGGTTATGCAGCGCTGCCAACAGGAGAGGGAGCCAGCCAGACAGTGTTGCCAACTCCTCCGTGGCAGTATTATTATTGATGATGATGATGATGATGATGATGATGATGACGTGTCTGTATGTGTGTATGTACGTGTTATTCATTTAAGATATATGAATTATTATTATTATTATTATTATTATTGAATGTATTAACTCGCAGTAGCCTTCAACAAACTCAACATTTTTATTGCATTCAATATAAAAGATACTGATAGATGTATTTAACAATGATACACGTCATTACTTCTTGAAAGAGTCCTGTGTAGGTCATTCAGGGTCTAAAAAATATAAGTCATTGATAATACTACTACTACTACTACTACTACTACTACTACTACTACTACTACTACTACTATAACTAATAATAATAATAATAATAATAATAATAATAATAATAAAACTACTGTTACTGCTACTATTACAATGATAAGAGTAGTAGTAGTAGTAGTAATAGTAGTAGTAGTAGTAGTAGTAGTAGTAGTAGTAGTAGTAGTAGTAGTAGTATTTTGACTACTACTACTACTACAATGATGGTAGTAATTATAATGATACTACTACTACTACTACTACTACTACTACTACTACTACTACTACTACTACTACTACTACTACTACTACCACACAACTCCTTTTATCCTCCTCTTCAAAACGAGACCCAACACGACACACATCCCATGACCCCCACTACTACTACTACTATAACTACAACTACTACTTTCTACAGGATCGCTCGGACATTCTGCTTTGCCTCACACGGACACGGCCTCTATCTCTGCTCGCCTACAGAGATACAGAAATTCACCATCTCCAATGACTTCTGGTACGTGTGTGTGTGTGTGTGTGTTCATGTAGTAGTATTTTACAGGGCCTGAGCAACGCTGGTGTGGCCCCGTCTCCATAACAACATGTTTATCATTCCTGCTTAGTGGTTAGTGTTGGGGGAAGCCACCACCCCGGGAGGCGGGTCACAAACCCCGGCTAACACCCGGTACCCTGTGTGTGTGTGTGTGTGTGTGTGTGTGTGTGTGATATCTTTTTTCCCACGCCTACCACCAGCCCACCACCACTACTACTACCACCACTACTACTACCACTACTACTACTACCACTACTACTTACTACCACTACTACCACCACCACCACCACCATTGCTTTCTTCATCCTCTTCAAAACGAGACCCAACACGCCATCCCTCCCCCTCACCACCACTATAACTACAACTACTACTCCCTCACCACCACTATAACTACAACTACTACTCCCTCACCACCACTATAACTACAACTACTACTCCCTCACCACCACTATAACTACAACTACTACTCCCTCACCACCACTATAACTACAACTACTACTCCCTCACCACCACCATAACTACAACTACTACTCCCTCACCACCACTATAACTACAACTACTACTCCCTCCCCCTCACCACTACTATATGTACAACTACTACTCCCTCACCACCACTATAACTACAACTACTACTCCCTCCCACCACTATAACTCAAACTCTACTCCTCACTCACCACATAACTACAACTACTACTCCCTCACCACCACTATAACTACAACTACTATCTTCCCCTCACCCTACTATGTACAACTACTACTACCCTCACCACACTATAACGTCAACTATTCTTCGTGACAGTATGGTAATGCTGGGACTATACTGCTGGTGCGGGCTGCATAGTACTCTACTGTTGGGGCGTGTGCGCTGACGCAACTGTGTAGTGACCGTGTGTGTTGTGGTGTGTGTACGTATGTGTGTGTGTGTGTGTGTGTACGTATTGTGTGTGTGTGTGTGTGTGCGTATTGTGTGTGTGTGTGTACTATTGTGGTGTGTGTTGTGTGTGTGTGTACGTATTGTGTGTGTGTGTGTGTGTACGTATTGTGTGTGTGTGTGTGTGTACGTATTGTGTGTGTGTGTGTGATTGTGTGTGTGTGTGTGTGTGTGTGTGTGGTACGTATTGTGTGTGTGTGTGTGTACGTATTGGGTGTGTGTGTGTGTGTGTGTGACGTATTGTGTGTGTGTGTGTGTGGTGTTTGTGTGGACGTATTGTGTGTGTGTGTGTACGTATTGGCGTGTGTGTGTGTGTGTGTGTGACGTATTGTGTGTGTGTGTGTGTGTACGTATTGTGTGTGTGTGTGTTGTGTGTGATTGTGTGTGTGTGTGTGTGGTACGTATTGTGTGTGTGTGTGTGTGTACGTATTGTGTGTGTGTGTGTGTGTGTGTACGTATTGTGTGTGTGTGTGTGTGTACGTATTGTGTGTGTGTGTGTGTGTGTACGTATTGTGTGTGTGTGTGTGTGTGCACGTATTGTGTGTGTGTGTGTGTGTACGTATTGTGTGTGTGTGTGTGTACGTATGTGTGTGTTGTGTGTACGTATTGTGTGTGTGTGTGTGTGTGTACGTATTGTGTGTGTGTGTGTGTGTGTACGTATTGTGTGTGTGGTGGTGGTGTTGTGTGATTGTGTGTGTACGTATTGTGTGTGTGTGTGTGTACGTATTGTGTGTGTGTGTGTGTGTACGTATTGTGTGTGTGTGTGTGTACGTATTGTGTGTGTGTGTGTGTACGTATTGTGTGTGTGTGTGTGTACGTATTGTGTGTGTGTGTGTGTACGTATTGTGTGTGTGTGTGTGTACGTATTGTGTGTGTGTGTGTGTACGTATTGTGTGTGTGTGGTGTGTGTGGTGTGTTCACGAGTGAGTAGTCTCTCATGGTCTGTGTGGCGTCAAGCTTCCAGAACCTTCTAGAAGCTCTCTGCCTGTGTCTCAGCCCCCCTCTCCCCCCCCTACAGTCGGTGAGGCCTCGGGCAAAGGGTCTCGCAGTGTGGCCAAGCACGTGGTGACGCCCGGCGCGGAGCTGCAGGCCCTCGGCAACCGGGCAGGCGCGGCCACCTCGGAGATCGGCCGCGCCAAGATGCTGGCCATTGAACGGGGCCAGAAACTGGGCGAGCTGGAGGACCGCACAGCGCGCATGGCCATGGAGTCTGAGAGTTTCTCCACGCACGCTTCGGCGCTCATGATGAAATACCGCGATAAAAAGTGGTACCAGCTGTAAAGGGCGTGTGTGTGTGTGTGTGTGGGGAGGCGTGTGTAGTGGTGGTGGGGGGGAAGAAGTGGTACCAACTGTAATGGGGGGGCGTGTGTGGTGGAGGCGCCGCGCTAAATACCCTTATAAGGCCCTATGAGGCCCAAAATGCACCTAAAATAGATCAAAACTGCAGAAAAAATCCGGGGGGGCTTACAGCGCCCCCCCGGACCCCCCAGCTGAGTAGCCAGCCACGCCCATCAACAGTGGGCCCTCTATAATGTGTGCGTCCACTACAAGTATCTGTGTGTGGGCGCCCCTGGGAGGTGGTGGTGGCGGGGCGGTACCACTGTGTCCCTAGAGCGGCGGTGAAGGGTCCCAGCGGTCAAAGAATGGTTGTCGTATCGTATTGGAATATTGTCCACTGTAAGAATGGTGTGGTAGGCTTACAGTGGTGTGATGTGGTGGTAGTGGTAGTAGCAGGGGTGGTGGAAGTAGTAGTGGTAGTAGCAGGGGTGGTGGAAGTAGTAGTGGTAGTAGCAGGGGTGGAGAGAAAGTAGTAGTGGTAGTAGCAGGGGTGGTGGAAGTAGTAGTGGTAGTAGCAGGGGTGGTAGAAGTAGTAGTGGTAGTAGCAGGGGTGTGGTGGTAGTAGTAGTGGTAGTAGCAGGGGTGGTGGAAGTAGTAGTGGTAGTAGCAGGGGTGGTGGAAGTAGTAGTGGTAGTAGCAGGGGTGGTGGAAGTAGTAGTGGTAGTAGCAGGGGTGGTGGAAGTAGTAGTGGTAGTAGCAGGGGTGGTGGAAGTAGTAGTGGTAGTAGCAGGGGTGGTGGAAGTAGTAGTGGTAGTAGCAGGGGTGGTGGAAGTAGTAGTGGTAGTAGCAGGGGTGGTGGAAGTAGTAGTGGTAGTAGCAGGGGTGGTGGAAGTAGTAGTGGTAGTAGCAGGGGTGGTGGAAGTAGTAGTGGTAGTAGCAGGGGTGGTAGAAGTAGTAGTGGTAGTAGCAGGGTGGTAGAAGTAGTAGTGGTAGTAGCAGAGGTGGAGACAGTAGTAGTGGTAGTAGCAGAGGTGGAGAAAGTAGTAGTGGTAGTAGCAGAGGTGGAGAAAGTAGTAGTGGTAGTAGCAGAGGTGGAGAAAGTAGTAGTGGTAGTAGCAGAGGTGGAGAAAGTAGTAGTGGTAGTAGCAGGGGTGGAGAAAGTAGTAGTGGTAGTAGCAGGGGTGGTGGAAGTAGTAGTGGTAGTAGTAGTGGTAGTAGTAGGGGTGGTAGAAGTAGTAGTGGTAGTAGCAGGGGTGGTAGAAGTAGTAGTGGTAGTAGCAGGGGTGGTAGAAGTAGTAGTGGTAGTAGCAGGGGTGGTAGAAGTAGTAGTGGTAGTAGCAGGGGTGGTAGAAGTAGTAGTGGTAGTAGCAGGGGTGGTGGAAGTAGTAGTGGTAGTAGCAGGGGTGGTGGAAGTAGTAGTAACATTGGTGTAAAACAGTTTAATTGAGATTTTTGGTCTGTTTTAGGATTTCCAAACCATTACAAAGTGGCAGAAACGGAGACAGCAAGTGGTAGCAGGTGTTAGGAAGGTGGTCTGGGATAGTAGTAATAGTAGCAGGGGGTGTGATAGTCTGTAGATAGTTCCGAGTCATTCACTCTGAAGCCAAATAGTCGTGGGGTTTCAGTGTTTTTTTTTTTTTTTTTTTTTTTTTTTTTTTTTTTGCTGGAAGACGATATCGTAGTAGTAGTAGTAGTAGTAGTAGTAGTAGTAGTAGTAGTAGTTAGTGGTAGTTCTTGTGATGGTGATGATGAGGCATTGTAGTCGATATAAAAT
>JACEEZ010022428.1:74154-81654 GCA_016584305.1 Chionoecetes opilio | reverse complement strand
GGTAGTAGTAGTGTATAGTGTAGTATAGTGTAGTAGTAGTAGTAGTAGTAGTAGTAGAGTATAGGTAGTGGTAGTAGGTAGTGTAGTAGTAGTAGTAGTGGTAGTGTAGTAGTATAGTTAGAGCAGTGCAGCAGTAGCAGTAGAGTAGCATAGTAGTAGTAGTGGGTAGTTAGTGTAGGTAGTGTAGTAGTAGTAGATAGGAGTAGGTAGTAGTAGTAGTAGTAGTAGTAGGTAGATGGTAGTGGTAGATAGTAGTGTAGTAGTGGTAGTGGTAGTAGTAGTAGTAGTAGTAGTAGCAGTAGAGTAGAGTAGCTAGTGTATGTAGTGGTAGTGGTAGTGGTAGTGAGTAGTAGTAGTAGTAGTAGTAGCAGCAGTAGCAGTAGTAGTAGTAGTAGTAGTAGTAGTAGTAGGTGTAGTGGTAGTGGTAGTAGTGGTGTTAGTATTTAGTAGTAGTAGTAGTAGTAGTGTAGCAGTAGCAGTAGTAGTAGTAGTAGTAGTAGTAGTAGTGATGGGGTGTATAACAGTCTGATGCAATAGCCTGTACAATTACTTGGCAGCCTAGATCATTGATAACTGGTCTGTATTCTGGGAGTGAGAGTGCTGTGAAGTGTGGGGCAGGTGTATCCAGCTTCTTTCCTGTGAATACAGGAGTGAGGCAAGGGTGCGTCCTTGCCCCATCACTTTTCAACGCTTGTATGGACTGGGTATTGGACAAGGTTGTAGATCAAAGTGATTGTGGAGCATCCGTCGGCAACACCAAGATCACTGATCTTGTTTTTGCCGATGATGCAGTAATCTTTGCTGAGTCGCTGGAGGTCCTGGTGATGGCTCTCGAGGCGCTGCACGAGGAGGCAAAGCCTTTGGGACTTGAGGTCTCCTGGCTCAAGACCAAGGTCCAGGTGTTTGGAGGCTTACTAGATGAAGCAGTACAGTCTGTTCATGCATGTGGCGAGGACATTGAGATCTTGACATACCTTGGTAGCGCAGTCCATAATGACGGCGGGTCACGTCAAGAAGCCTTACGGCGGATTGGCATAGCTCACGGTGTTATGGACTCGCTCAGTGGGAGTATTTGGCGTTGTCGGTACCTGTGCAGGAGGACAAAGATCCGGATCTTCAAGTCGCTTGTGATCCCTGTCTTACTCTATGGTTGTGAGACATGGACACTAAATAGTGACTTGAAGAGACGAATCAATGCCTTTGGTAATAAGTGTCTTCGCAGAATCATGGGGTATCGCTGGGATGATTACGTGTCAAATCAGCGATTGCACCGTGAGACTGAATCGAGGCCTATTACCTGCATAGTCCGTCAGCGCCAACTTGGGCTATATGGGTATGTGGCACGCTATGTGTGTGAGGTCCCAGCATTGCCAAAAGATCGGTAATAATGAGCTCCAAGCTCGCACTGAGAGGGTGAAACTGGCGATCGCGATCCAGCTCGCGTGGACAAGACCATAACACACTGCTTACACACACACACACACACACACACACACACACACACACACACACACACACACACACACACACACACACACGTCCAGCATAGTAATATAGTTTCTAGGCGTGCATCCCTATATATAACATTAATAAGGACTACCGTAGATAACAGTTAAGTCGCCAGGACAACTTTTTTTTCGGTGTACAGCCGTGTGGTGGCGTTAATAGTTACATTGCTACATCCATGATTTCAGGACAGTTAGAAGGGGCTATCTGGAGAGTGTGTCATTTTGTGTCTTCATCTGTGTCATAGTAGGGCTATAAATGAACAAATGACAAAAATATCTAAAGTGGCAACCAACAGTAGAGTCGCCATCTAGTGTTTATTTACTGAGTGTCCTACCGCTGTCGTCGTCGCCCGAAAAAAAACCGCGTAGTGAAATTGTAAAGCGTGTATATTTGCAGCTACAAAGCATAAAACAACGCTGAAACAGTGTAGATTATACAGTCATGGTACAAACTACTGTGTATCATCTTCAGTGGCACAGACACAGCAGTAGTGAGGCTATCATTCCTTATATATGGCGCCTGGCGACATTAGTGCAGGTGGCGACTTTACTGTTATCTACGGTAGAATTCTACTTGTATAAGAAGTAATAGAGTACTTAGCCACGCCATAAAGAAATACTAGAGTCTATGTTAAAATATTGACGCGATCTAAAATGTTTACGTTTTCTTTTATAGAAGTTTAAGGTGTACTATATTAATTACATCGACCATTAGCAGTCGCTCTCCTAGCCTTATCCCTCCCTTATTTAAGCTCCCTTCACACATGCCATAATCGAACCACGATAGCGCCACCAATTTCATTACACTGGGGAACAATTTTTTGTTGAGTTAGGTCTGACACTTGTTATAAAGTAATTTTTGGGTGCTGAATCCAAAACTGATCTCAGTTTTTGTCTATCACGTCAAGTTTTTGAACTGTAGGATTTTCGTTTTCTTAAAAAATATGAAAAATACTGTACCTAACAGTAACAGTGCTTATTTTATAAAAAGTTGCAAATGTTAACATACAATGAAAAATGAAAGAAATAGGCATGAATAGAATGTTTATTTAACATTATCATGTTTTTAGAAAGGATAAGGCTATAATTGTGTGCAGGTTAAGGTAAAAATTTACGTTTGTAGCTTTGTCTGGAGTGTTCAACTTGAGGACTATCGCGTTTGATGCTCCAACAATAGTCAGCCATCATATGCACATCCCATCTACCCTGGTAAACATGGTTACTCTGCTGCCACCACCCACATGTAGTGCCCACCTTGGCAGTGTACTCTACAGTCCTGGTTACTCTGCTGCCACCCACCACCCACATGTAGTGGCCACCTTGGCAGTGTACTCTACAGTCCTGCATATATAGTATAAAAGTGTAATACATACGAGGCAATAGTGAAGCGGCCGTTGTTACCTTGGTGGTGTGATGAAGCCTAGAGGGAGGAGCCCTGTAGCGGCCTCACCTGCCTGGCCTCGGAGGCTGTCTGGCTCATAGAAGTCTTGGACATTTTTACACACCAATGACAGCCTTACTAATTATTGCCAGGCTCACATGATGGGTCAATACTTGTTGCCACACTTATGCAATGCCCTGTAGTCTTGTGTTGTATAGGAGGTGTGGGGAATGATTTGAGTCTATCATGCTTCATGTCATACCGCAGCTCATTTCTGTGTTTACTAGATTTTTTAATATACAAAAATCTTGTATTCACATTTTACTTACATGACTTTGATGTGAATTTCTCCCAATCACTCGTCAGACCACTAGCTACCAATACACATTTTATAGCATGTCGTGTTTGCTAAGCTTGACATTGACCGCCGAGAGTACACAGGAAAAGTGTCATGAAGGTGGATACACAATGAAGCACTTAGTATGTTGTGCTGCATCAGCTCAGACGTGTGCAGTACTTCACTGTTAGATCAAGGTGCCGTAAGGACGTGTGCTGAGTTTTGTAGTCACTGCTCCTATACTGCTATTCATGGAGGCTCCTAGAGACCCTATAGAGGGGGTATCTGCAGGGCGAGAAGATGGCAGCATTGGCGACCATAGAGGAGGTCAAATGGGGTCAACAGCAATTAAATAAGGAGCCCAGTACGAAAACCACACCATAATTATATACGAAAGTAGACAGAAAGCTATAAAAAGCCTTATTTGAGTTGAAAAAACAGTGAAAAAGTCCCGGGAAGTGATTTACAAGTTACTGAGGCGAAGAAAGAATTTAAATACAAAAACACCACTGAAGACAGAGAGTGATAAATACAAGTGAGGAAAATAGTTATATATACACGTTAGATCAACAAAATATATATTGACTAAATTAATGTGTGCCGATAGAAATACTTGAAGTAGCGCCAAAATTAGAAAATAATCGTACATTTTAGAGCTTGAGAGGCGCGAAAGTCACAAGAAGAAGAAGAAGAAGCGAGTTTATGTCAACAAAACCCAAGCTTACAACCTTACTTAGAGGAGGAAGAGGCTATAGTGGGGGAGTATTTGTTCGGAGAGGGGAATGTGGAAGAAGCAAAATGAACAATCAACAGTTTTTGGATGACCAGAGAAAATAAGAAGAAAGAAAAAGAAAGAAACTAATAAGATAGAATAAGAGAAGAAAACTAATTAAAGACCCAGACAGCAAGAAGAAACACGTCAGGGAGTGCCGTTGAAAAAGGCCTGACTCCCGACCCACAACTGTACTGAACTGATTGAGGCTGACGAAGGCTTGGCTGACGTGACCTTTCCCTCTGTTACTGCCCGGCCAGGGTTCCAGGGGCTTAGCCAGGCACATCACGGCCTTGGTAAGTAACAGTAATGTATGTTCTTAACTATGCCCCCGTATAGCTGTGCGTAGATAAGCAGGGCTGGGATGTAACACTAAAGCGGGTATCACACGAGGCGTTTCGTCGGACTGTTTCGTGGAACCAAACTTGTATTTGGTTGGACCTGTTCGTGGAACACTGACAACACACTAGCACACGGTTGTCCAACCGTGTGCTAGTGTGTTGTCAGTGTTCGTGGAACACTGACAACACACTAGCACACGGTTGGCCAACCGCTTCACCCAGCAATAACAAACAAAGATGACGCGATGACAGCGAGAGGCGCGGAGATTTGTTGTTAATGTTTTAACTTTAGGGGCATATATATACGTGGCTACTGGTGATGAAAAGGGAGGAGGTGATTGTTAGAAGAGAACTGCAGCGACAGATAAAGACGCGTTCATGTGGGCTACATGGGTTATAGTGGACGAGAACTGCGCGGTCGATCGCTACCGCCGTTACCACTTAACAGATTATTTTTTGCTTAGTATATAATGTGCAGTATTAATCCATTTCTGCCTGCGTAACCCTTAACACATTTATATATATATATATATATATATATATATATATATATATATATATATATATATATATATATATTGAAGAAATTATAAGAGTTGTCTAATAATGCATAGACACACCCCGACCTCCCTCCCACCCATCCTCCATCCCTTAGGAGGTTAGGTTAAGTTTCGGTTATGTTAATATTCTCGTCAGGGGGTCGAAGGGGTCGGAACCCCTCCCGTTAGAACCTGCGGGGCGGGGTACAGTTGCTTTCGTACAATTCCGTCAGTTCCCTGGTTTCTGAGACACTGACTATTATTTCCTGGCAAAGTTTTACAGCTTTTTCTGATGGAGATACATTGTTAGCAATGAAAAAGTGACCCTAGGATTTGGTGGAGAAAAATACTTTTTAACAGGTTTCCGGAAAATAAAAATGGTAAATTTTTACGATGGCACCAAACTTGCCTACACAATTGGGAGCATGGTTTTTGTTTACCTTATTGTATTCTAAGAGACATTTTCTCTATGAGCTTCCATCGCAAATCATTACTTTTGGAGATAATGCCATGTTGTTCATGGCATTGTGACAATTCCGGCAAATTGTCATAGGGAGGCGAGACAAGAGTTTACGTCCGCCACACTCTTCTTCCTCTTGTGACCTGCATCGCCCCGATCTGTTCTTTCCTTGCCTCGGACACTTTTTTAATGCAGATTTGGCTTTAGTTAGGAGGTTAAAGCGTGGGACTAGGTTAGATTAGCGAGTCTAAAGGTGGGGTTAGGTTAGTTTAATTTTCATATCTCATATACACTCCTTCCTATTAAAAATGTCTTATATCTCCGAAAGTAGTGATTTGCGACGGAAGTTCATAAAGAAAATGTTTCTTAGAATCTATTAAGGTGAACAGAAACCACACTCCCAATTGTGTAGGTAATTTCGGTCCTAGTGTAAACATTTACGCTACATTTACCTGGCCAGAAATAGTTGCTTTTTCAGATGGAGATATTTTTATGGTATTATTTTACGATGGCACCAAACTTGCCTACACAATTAGAGAGAACTGCAACTCGAGAAATGCCAGTGGTCGCTGGCAGTTTTAACTCAAATGTTGGTCTACTGTGTTTTGGCTCCGCGACTAATATTTTTCATAAATTAATTTCGCGATAAATATTGATGCACCGCATCTGAATACCAAAAAATATAATTCTTCTGTTGTTCTACTAATTATATGGATGACATGCATTACGATGGAACGTTCTATAATAGCAATTTAATGCAAATTACTCGCCTCGAGTAGCAAAGCTTAATAGATTTTTTACATGTATATTGTGGCATGTAAAATTTGGGCGATGTTCACACTGTCCGATATTTTTTCTGCATTCTAGCTTTTTCTTTGCAAAGCGATAGAAAAACTTGGGATTTTGCTTTATCGCGGCCACCGCCATCAATTCCTCAAATTCTCTTTCTTTCTGATGGGAGAGTTTTAGTTTCACTTCTATTTCCTGTATTTGTTTGTGAGTGTTTTGTCTAACATTTGGGCTGATGTTGGGAGTCACCAGCTTCTTGCTAAGTTTTGATCTATTTCTCATCAACACTTTACGGTCACGAGGAATATTATTTTTGCGCAGAAAGTCATTCTTTAATGGGATATGCTTGTTGCACACTGTTTCACAAGTCCCAAGGAAAGCTTCTAACATTTCAGACACTGATTCACATTTATCTAAGGTATTATCCCAATTGACTTCAGAAAGTTGTGCATTTATTGCATCCCAGTTTGCCTTTTTACTATGAAAGTTTAAATGTCGCAGGCCTTCCACCTTATTGTTTTCTTTCACCACCCTATGTTTGTGTGTTACTTTTCTCCGGGCATCCAGGCAAACTTCCACTAGGTCGTGATCTGATACAATAGTTTTGATCACCGGGAGACTGGGGATTCTTTCTGTAGTGTTCACAAACACTAGATCCAGGATGTTGTTTTTACTTGTCTGTTCCAGAAAGTTATTTTCAGCAAAACTTAAAAGGCGGTTAGCTTGTTCCTGCTCACTAGTTGTTCCTCCACTGATTTTCCTGGAAGGCCATTCAATAATTGGGAAGTTGAAGTCACCCATTAAAATCAACTCAGTTTTTCTGGTATTGACTGCAGATTCTTCTAATTTTACCGAAAGCTCGTTCATCATATTCATAAAAAATTTTGGAGTCAGAATTTTGTGGGCGATACATCACTACAACTACAAGTCTCCTGGACTTAAGTTCTATTTTCAGCATACCATTTACACTGTCTGAGTATGAGAACACTGAGCCCACGTCTCGTGCTAAGTCGTCGTGCACGTGTAATGCTACACCACCGTGAGATCGGTGTTTCCTATCTGCTCGGTTTAGGGTGTAGTTGCTGATTTTCACCTCCTCGTCTAATATTTCACCAGTTAGGTGGGTTTCTGTGAACCCCATCAGCAAATAATTTTTCTCCCTTGCCATTTCTGCAATATATGGTATTTTGGCTTGATTGCTCATGGGGAACAGACCCTGTATATTACACATTAGAAAACTATCTAACAGTTCACCTGTGGTGGTGGTACCCATTGTTGTGGGTGAAGCTGAACTGGTGGGGTTGTGGCCTCGTTGTGTCCCCTGTCTGACCATGCATTTGAGCCACTGGGACTGGATACAACATCGGCTGTTG
>JACEEZ010022428.1:49154-64154 GCA_016584305.1 Chionoecetes opilio | reverse complement strand
TGCATAGAACAAGCCCTTAATGGGTAATTAGCGTCATGAGTTAATTGGCTGGCACGTGGCTCCCTGTCACGTTGCAGCCCCAACAACTGTGCCTAAAGCAAGGGCCCGGAGGCTGCTCGTCTAGACTTGATAGATTATATTTTAGAGCGAGGGGGAAGAAGAAGAAAAATAATTGCACGTCACACTGGCCTGAACGATGAAGGCATCAAATGTATATAAACAATATAACTTAACACCCTCCTAACACCCTCTTAACTCCCTCTTAACACCCTCCTAACACCCTCTTAACACCCTCCTAACAACCTCCCAATGTCACAGCAACCCTCGGTGAACGTGGACGACACTGGCATGTTCAGCGTGCAGGTGTTAACCTCTGCCCTGGGTGTGGACCTCAGCCTGGTGGCCATTAAACCCCCACCACCACCACCACCACCCCCCCAAGACTGCCCGCTCCAACCCCCCAGTGAGTGTGTGGCTGTTCATGTAGTAGTATTTTGCAGGGCCTGAGCAAAGCTGGTGTGGCCCCCTCCCCCTAAACAACATGTTTATCATTCCTGCTTAGTGGTTAGTGTTGGGGAAGCCACCACCCCGGGAGGCGGGTTTACAAAACCCCCGGGTAACACCCCACACCCCATTCACTGCTGGGTGACAGGGCTCGGGTTTTTTAAAGGAAACAACCCATCTGTTTCCGCTCCGCCCGGGATCGAACCCGGGACTTCTCGGTTGTGAACCCAGCGTGCTTCCCCTACCTACGGAGTACCCTTGTGTGTGTGTGTGTGTGTGTGTGTGTGTGTGTGTGTTGAGAGAGAGAATTTGAGTAAGAGAGAGGGAGAGGGAATGAGAGATAATTTGAGCTAGTAAGACAGAGAGGTGTGTGTGTGTGTGTGTGTGTGTGTGTGTGTGTGTGTGTGTGTGTGTGTGTGTGTGTGTGTGTGTGTGTGTGTGTGTGTGTGTGTGTGTGTGTGTCAATATATAGCTATGTTTACAGACAAGTATTTTTATATATCTTATTTTCTTAGTAATTTTGTATTCTAAGTGCTTGGGTGTGTGTGGTGTGGGTGAGAGAGAGAGAGAGAGAGAGAGAGAGAGAGAGAGAGAGAGAGAGAGAGAGAGAGAGAGAGAGAGAGAGAGAGAGAGAGAGAGAGAGAGAGAGAGAGAGAGAGAGGAGAGAGAGAGAGAGAGAGAGAGAGAGAGAGAGAAAAGAGAGAGAGAGGAGAGAGAGAGAGAGGAGAGAGAGAGAGAGAGAGAGAGAGAGAGAGAGAGAGGAGGAGGATGGGGGTCTTAGGAAGGAAATTTGAGAGAAAGATATTTTGTTCAAATTCCTTTATTGCGCCCACACCTCCACAACAAGGGACACACAATATAAAGAAACACTCGCAAGACTTTAACAACAAGACTAAAGAACAGACTCAACCCTGTCTCTGTAGTGTGTCGGGGCAGCGAGGTCGTAGGTCAGCCAGGTCACTTTCAGTCTGGTGGCGATGACTACCGTCATGTCAATAGGTCTCCTGGTGGGCAGCTGCACGCCTCTGACACTGGCGCTGACACTGGTGCTGACTAATGCTGACAGTAAACGCCATGTACCTGTGCACTGCCAAGCTACCTCAGCAGTCAATGTCCTGAACCTGCTGGGTGGGGAGGTTATGTTAAGTCCTGCGTTGAATGAGCATGGCCGCCTTGACGAGTGGGTGGTACAATCCAGGGTGGGGGGGAGGCCAGTAGTAGTAGTAGTAGTAGTAGTAGTAGTAGTAGTAGTAGTAGTAGTAGTAGTAGTAGTAGTAGTAGTAGTACACGGCCACCTCGATTTACGAATGGGTTACGTTCCTGAAAAACTGTAAATCAGGTCAATTAAAAATTATTAATTTATTATTAAAAACTGTAAATTGTAAATCGAAAATTCGTAAATCTAATATATTTTTCCCATTTCACCCCATTATTTAATTTGAGATACATTCCACTCCACGGTTTCTAGGGGTCATTATCCACCCTTTCCTGGACGCCACTGTCAATTTTGCTGAAAACATCTGCCATGATCTTTCTTGTAAGATACAGCTGTTGCTCTGTTTGTAAATGTTCTTCTGATGCATCCCCCTCTACTGCTCCTTGCTGTTCTGTTTCTCTAAGATCTTCCACACTTAGCTCCTCGCCGTGTGATTCTAGCAACTCGTCCACATCCTTAACTTCCTTTAGCTTCGACGGGGAAAGGCTAAACCAATTAGCCATGTCCTTCACTCGCACGCCTTCGTCAAATTTCTTGAGAATCGCTATCTTAGTCTCTAGTGTTATGGCTTTTCTGGCTTTCTTGGGCTTAGGACCACCCACACTAGCACTGGCACCATGCTTGGGAGGCATTAGTCACTGAAATAATCACTGAAATGTCTGATTATACACAATAATGTTCATAAACACAGCATGACCGGTCGGAGAATATGTAAACAAACCATCTTGAGCGTCCCCGCGTGTGGCTGTGCTGAGCCGAGGGTTCTGTTGACGGAACTGTTTACAATATTTAGGTCTTATAAATAGTCTTACTATTTATGTATTAATTTATTTATTTATTTTTTTTTTTTTTTTTTTTATGAATTTACGAACTTTTGTTCGAAACTTCGAATTATTCATTCATGTGTAAACCGAATTTTGGGACAAAATAATTTTGTTCGTATCTTCGAAAATTCGTAAATAGAGTGTTCGTAAATCGCGGTATGAGTGTAGTAGTAGTAGTGGGCAGTTGTAGTAGTAGTAGTAGTAGTAGTTGTAACGCAACGAACACACTGAGTATCTATTGAGAGAAAAGGAGAGAGAGAGAGAGAGAGTGTGTGTGTGAGAGAGAGAGAGAGAGAGGACACTATTGCTGGCTTCCTTCCATGTCAACACCATTCGTCGGCCATCAGCCGAATATCTCTGAAAATAGCGGTGAGGCAAGGGACACTGTTGTAGGCGTCCTAGACTTCATTGATAACATCGCTGCCTCTCACTCCAGCTTGGAGGAGCATAACGGCAGGGCGATCGCTTCCTCTGCCCGACCCAACACAATTGACAAAGAGTGCCACCACCATGTCACCTCCAGTCAAGAAACACAAGCCTGGTGGATATCAAGGCAAGGTGGATCCAAGCCTCAACCGCTTCACTGCACCACTTCTGCCCTCCCGCCCGGTACCAATCCGCCGGCCCAGTCTGGTCTACTGGGCTAGACAGTCCGGCCCCAACCCGACTAGTCTTGACGTGACCGGCTCGGACCAGCCTGGCCCCAGCCCGCCTGGTTTTGAAGCGACTGGCCCGCACTAGACTGTGTTTGTAGTGCCTGGCCCAGACCTGCTTGGCCCCAATCCGCCTGGTCTTGTAGTGCCTGGCCCAGACCAGCAACGTCCCAGCCTGTCCAACCACAATCACTGGACCCCGACTCTGACAGATAACGCACCCCAGCCACTGGGCCCCAGGAATACTAGGCTACCTTCCACCCGGAATCGCGCCAGCAACACTCGGGGACAAGTAAACCAAGTGCAGCAGACAAGGAAACAATCTTCCAAGCCCTCTTTTGGCACTGCTAGTCTGGCACGCTCCCTGGCCACTCAAGCCGTGCAGTACTGCCACCACTGCAGACGCAAGGGCCACACGGTGTCCAGCTGCCTAAGTAAGAGGAAGTGCGATTTTAGAGTGACCGTCAAGGTCACTCTATTCAGGAGTGTCACACCCGACTGAACGAAGAGAGACAGAAGACATTTGTCCACAAGATCACGTCTGAGCAAGCACAGAATAACGCCATTCTTGTACAGTCTCTCAGTCGTCTCCTTACCCCAGCCTCTCCCCATCCCCAAGCTCCAGCCACGCCCCTACACGGCAACTGGACAACAGAGTCGGGTCCGCCAGTCTCCACACAGCAGCCACCCCTGACCTACCCTGGCCCAACGCAGCCTCTCAACAACTATCCCTACGTGTGGAGACATGCAACCCACTAATCGTGACCACCTTTCCATCATCTCCGCTAACGTCAGGGGTCTTCAGACTAACACGGGAGACCTCATTCACTCCCACGTGATTCCTCACACACCTGGCGTAGTGGCTACAGTGGAGACGTTCCTGAATGGCACCCTCCCCAGTAATTATGGACTGCACCAAGGGTATGCGAGATGGCACAGACAGGCCAGGACATGCGGGACCTTCGGTGGTGTCGCTGTCTGCTTTCATAACAACCTGTCACTACAACCACTGGACGTCACTCTCCCTAACCACCTTGAGATGATGTTCTTTAAGATTTGGACTCAACACCATGGCTGTACCCTCCTTTGTGTTTGCTGCCGTCCTCAGTGGCAAGGAAGAGAGCCTATAGAGTTCCTGCACACCCACCTTGACAGGTTACTGCAGCAGCACTCTTGCAACCACACCGTCATCGTCGGCGACCTTAATCAACACCTGGCTGCAAGAGCATTTGAAGAACTCCTCACAGTATGATGGTCTCACTAACCACGTCACCTTTCCCACCCACATCTCCGGCTGTTCCCTTGATCCTGTTATCGGTGATCTGCCAGAAGGAGTCGTCACCTGTCGCCCTCTCGGCGCTGTGGGATCCTCGGATCACCTGGCGGTCCTCGGCACTATTCACGTTGCTGGGCTTAGAGACGTCCCCAAGAAGCGGACAAACTGGCTGTGGGGGAAGACTAACTGGGATCTACAATACAAGCACTTACCTGTACCTGTAACCTGTAACTTGAACCTGTACCTGTAACTTGTCAGATCTACAAGCACTTACCTGTGATCTTTGTGGGTTTGTGAACCTTGGCCAGAATGAATCATGAATAGAAAGCGTGTAGAGTTTCCGGAGGAACTTGGATCGTTCAGTTCAAGTGTTTATGTGCGAGTCGTCAAGATGGAGATGGGATACTGTGCGGGGAGATGGGATACTGTGCGGGGAGATGGGATACTGTGCGGGGAGATGGAGGACTTGGGAAGGGAGGAAGGGAGAGGAGATAAGAGAAGGAAGAGAAAGGGAAAGGAGAAAGGAAAGAAGAGAAAGAATATAAATGAGAGACGTCCCCAAGAAGCGCACCAACTGGCTGTGGGGGAAGACTAGCTGGGAGGGCCTTCCAGACACGCTGCCTCACACTCCCTGGAACAGCATCCCTACAGGTGACGTGGACACCCAAGTAAGAAGCTTCACAAGCACAATTCCCTCCCTTTAAAGAAGGTAGGTCCCCACCCATACCTTCACGGTAAAACTACTCGACCGGCCATGGTTTGGGTACAACTGCAGAGTGGCAGCCGATGAAAAAAGCTTGGAGACGCTTCAGAGGACACCCGACGCACACTAACAAGCCAGGGCACAAAGAAGCTTGCGTCAACATGCAAAGGGTGCGGCGGGAGGCTCGGCAACGGTGGCAAGACCAGCTGGAATTCAAACTCTCTGACTGCTCTGTGGGTAGCAAGTCTTGGTGGACTGCCCTCAAGGAACAGCAAGGCTCTGCACCCGATCACCACATTCCCCCGCTAAATAAAGCCGACGGTTCAGTAGCCACTGGGAGTTGCGAGAAGGCAGAGGTATTAGCGGCCCACTTCTCAGGAAAGATGACAGTCTGTGATCCTGACCGCCTTCCTCCTGCCGTGGCACGTCTCACCAACGCCACGCTCGACACCCTCACCTTAACCACAGAAGAGGTGATGCGACAGCTGCAACTGGTCGACCCTAAGAAGGCCCTTGGACCAGACGGGGTGTCCCCCCACATCCTCAAGCACTGCGGCGCCCAGCCGGCAGCCCCCGTCACCGATATCTTCCAGTGTTGTCTCGGCACTGGTAAGTGGCCCGCCACGTGGAAGGTGGCAGGAGTAGCGGCCATTCACAAAAAGGGAAAGAAGACGGAGCCAAAAAACTACAGACCAATCTCCCTCCTGTCTGTCCTCGGCAAGACGCTGGAAACCATCATTGCCAGCAGGATCTCCTACTTCTTCACCACACACCGCATCCTCGGCAACAGACAGTTCGACTTCCGCCCTAACAGGTCTGCCAACGCCATCCTTCTCCTTGTGTCCACCTTATGGCACCAATCCCTGGACAGAGGACGCCACACTTTCGTCATCGCCTTGGACATCGCCGAAGCTTTTGATAGGGTGTGGCACTCCGGTCTCATCACCAAACTCCGCAGCATGGGCGTGACTGGCGGCCTTCTCCACCTCCTTCACGACTACCTGCGGAACAGATCTCTCAGCGTGGCGGTGAACGGACACACTTCGGAAGAACACCCGATTGGAGCTGGTGTCCCACAAGGCAGTGTTCTTGGACCCCTGTTATGGAATGTGTTTTTTAACGACCTCCTGATGGTCACCCCGGAGGCACACCTACCCGGATGACTGCACCCTCGCATTCCCCTGTGACAGTACTGACCACCGCACTACTGTCGCCCTCGTCAACCAAGTGTTGGAAGACCATCACCTCATGGGCACGACGGTGGCAGGTCGATCTCGCCCAGGACAAAACACAGGTCATGCTGATCTCCCGGCGACATCACCCCCCAGCCACCCCTATCCCACCCATTCTTCTGGACGGGAAGGTGTTGCCCTTGCAGCGACGGTCAACATTCTCGGCGTTGAGGTGAACAGCAGCCTCTCCTTCAGCCAGCCACGTCAGGAAGACAGCCTCCAAGGCCGCGGGTTGAACTGTGTCAGGCGCATCTCCCACCTCCTTGACACTCGGGGTGTCACAAACCTTTATGCGGCCCAAGTCCGCTCCCTCATGGAGTACACCCCCCTGACTTGGTCATCCTGGCCCCCCCCCCCCCTACCTTGGTCTCCTAGACAAGGTACAAAACCCTGCCCAGCGGCTCATCTCCCTGAAGGCAGCACCAGACATGCAGCTCGCCCCCCTACAGCCCCTACAGCACAGGCCAGACGTGGCCGGCCTGTGTGTCACGTACAAAATCCTCAAGCAGGGCGCCCCACACCTCGCTATACTCCGGCAGCCGTGGGCGACACCTCACCCATACTCCACCAGGGACGCCAACAAGAGGGACCAACAACTCAATGTTCCCTTCGCCAGGACAGCGACCTTCTTCCGCTCCTTCCTGCCGCGATACAGCAGGCTGTGGCACCGTGTAGTGCCACAGCCTGTCATGCACCAGGCCGCCACACTCCACATCTTCAAGTGTGCAGTGAATGCCTGGCTGATGCCATCTAGACATAATTACTCAACTAAATGTGCAGACTAAAGATAGTTATCGGAACCTCACTGGGAACTTTTGCCTGTAAAATTAATATCAAATGTCAAAGAGAGAGGAGAGAGAGAGAGAAGGAGAGAAAAGAGAGAGAGAGAGAGAGACGAGAGAGAGAGAGAGAGAGAGAGAGGAGAGGGGAGAGAGAGAGATGAAGGAGAGAGGAGAGAGGGGAAAAGACGAGAGAGAGAGGAGAGAGGAGGAGAGGAGAGAGAGGAGAGAGAGGACTTGAGAGAGGGAGAAGTGAGGGAAGAGAGAGAGAGAGAGGGAGAGATATCGAGAGATGACGAGATGAGAGAAATAGAGAGCTAAAAAGAAGCAGAGGAGAGAGAGAGAGAGGAGCCACCACCAACTGTGGCGCTTGGTGGTTGTTGAAGTGGGGAGAGGAGACCAACATTCAAATTCGAAGTCATGTGACGTGCACGAAACAGCTTGCTGCAGAAAGGACGAGAGGAAGAAGCCAGCCAGCCACCCGTGGCCACGGTGGTGGGGGAGGGAAGGAACCAGCAGCCACTGTGGTGTGGGGGGAGGGAAGACAACCACCACCCAGCCACTGGTGGTCAGGAGGGAAGCAGCCCTGTGGTGGGGGGAAGACAACACAGCCAGCCACTGTGGTCGCGGTGGTGGGGAGGGAAGACACACCAGCCAGCCACTGTGGTCGCTGTGGTGAGGAGGGAAGACACACCATCCACCCAGCCAGCCAGCCACTGTGGTCAGGAGGGAAGGCCAGCCAGCCACTGTGGTGGGGAGGGAAGACACACCAGCCAGCCACTGTGGTCGCTGTGGTGGGGAGGGAAGACACACCAGCCAGCCACTGTGGTCGCTGTGGTGGGGAGGGAACACACACCAGCCAGCCACTGTGGTCGCTGTGGTGGGGAGGGAAGACACACCAGCCAGACAGCCTCCTGAACACCACCACCAGCCAACAGGGACAGGCTGAGGGGCTGAGGGGGGCAGGGCAGGGGCAGGGGTGGAAAGTTTTGAGTTCTCAGGGGCAGGGCAGGCTGACAACTTAAGACCCGTTCTTTATACACGGCGGACCTCCGGGCACTGACTCCTTAAACTTAGTCATATTTTTGTATTGTTGTTATTTTAGCTACTAACCATGAGCTAAAGTAACAACTAATAATAATAATAATAATAAGTTTAAGGAGTCAGTGCCCGGAGGTCCGCCGTGTATAAAGAACTGCTCTTAAGTTGTCAGCCTGCCCTGCCCCTGAGAACTCAAAACTTTCCACCCCTGCCCCTGCCCTGCCCCCCTCAGCCCCTCAGCCTGTCCCTGTTGGCTGGTGCTGGTGTTCAGGAGGCTGTCTGGCTGTGTGGCGTGTGTTCCCTCCCCACCACCACAGCGACCACGGACGTGTCTGTCAGGACGTAGCCCCTGGTGGTGCCGTCACGGCGGTGTTGTCTCGCTGCCTCCATGACACTTTAACCTTGACTTCTGAGACCTGTATGATTTATAATGGGAGTCTATGACGTGACAATAAAAGATGACAGGGAATGCTACATTTTTTTTAAAACTGATCCCCTGATTCTCTCTCTCTCTCTCTCTCTCTCTCTCCTCCCCTCTCTCTCTCTTCCTCTCTCTCTCTCCTCCCTCTCTCTCTTCCTCCCTCTCTCTCTTCCTCTCTCTCTCTCTCTCTCTCTCTCTCTCTCTCTCTCTCTCTCTCTCTCTCTCTCTCTCTCTCTCTCTCTCTCTCTCTCTCTCTCTCTCTCTCTCTCTCTCTCTCTCTCTCTCTCTCTCTCTCTCTCTCTCTCTCTCTCTCTCTCTCCACAAGTAGGATGAAAATATATAAACATTTGGACATTGCCACCTGGACTATAAACAAACAGGAAGAAGAGTTAGGAAAGTCAAGGAGTCAGGAGTGTATGTGTGTGTGCGTGTGTGTGTGTGTGCGTGTGTGTGTGTGTGCACGCGCGCAGATGAAATAATGTCTTGTGAAGCAGTAAGACACAGAGGACAACTACTATGCACATTATTAGCACTGTTAATGTATTAGTGTGATTAACAGGAGTATTTTCAACGTCTAAATATATCATTCATTAAAATACATAAAGGTATTGCAATGTCACAGAGGTTATGAACATAATTATACATAGGAAAAATATACCTACCTCTATTAAGGTCATAGGGGTGCGCATGGCCTCGGTGCTCATCTCCGTCTCATTAGCCCTTGAGCCTGTAGAGGGTGTGACTTCCGGGTGACCAGTTCCAGGGTTCCCCAGGTACCCATTCACCCACCCTCACAGAGAGGAAGGATCAACAGCTGAGTGGGCTGCACGCCGACTGTCATGGCCGGGATTCCAACCAGGGCCCTGAAGGAAAAATAAATAAATAAATAATTAAGAATACAAAGAAATAATATAAAATTGATTAAAAATATATTAAATACCCACACACACACACACACACCCCGCCTGAACGACTCGGTGGGTTAGGGCGCCCGGCACTATTCTGTGGTCCGGCGTTCGATCCCCGGGGATTTTTCCACTGACAAATTCGGGCGGTAACTGTCCCCCTTGAGCAAGGGGATGGGGGTGTGCGGTGTGTGAGGTCCCAGCATTGCCCAAAGATCGGTAATAATGAGCTCCAAGCTCGCACTGGGAGGGTGAAACTGCGCGATCGCGAGTCTGACTCGCGTGGACAAGACCCTGGGTGAATGACACACACACACACACACACGTACACAGACCACTGGCGAAGCTAGGTATATATCAATGGGGGCCCGGGGGGGCAAAGCTGTGTATGGGGGCCAGGGAGGGGGAGGGGGGCACTAGGCAAGCGGAGGTCAGGGCCATTCTGATGTCAGCAAGAAGGGTGTTGAGGCACAGCGTCAGGCACAGGTGCCAGCAGATTACTGCAGCCATGGGACCATGGGGGGGGGGGCACCTGGGGGGCTCCGTAGCTACGCCACGGGCTACAGCCGATCTGATCTGTTATATAAGGCAGAAAGATAACGAGGCAACAGCCATTACTTTGCAGGGAAGACTAAACAACCTCAAATCACACGTCAGCTCTCCCTCCCTCCCTCACAGCGGCGCCGCCAGGACATGGTGACAGGGGTGGTCAAGGCTGGCCACAGATCTAGTGTGGGCTGGCCAGGGCAGATAGATATTATAGTTATGGACGTGGCCAGGGCACAGCCGTTATAAAGAATGGGTTGAATTTTCATTACACCCGACTCAGATCTGTGGTGGCCATTTTGAGCTATCAGGGTAGGCCATGGCCACCCCTAGACCCGCCACGGCCCACGCCCTCCCTTCCGCTCTCTACATAACGTGCACTGCACAAATATGAAAGAAAGCAACAAAATAAAGCGTTTGGCCAAAAATCAGCCCCTACCTCCTTCCAGCTGCCTGCACACCCCCTGCTTCCTCCTTCCAGCTGCCTGCACACCCCCTGCTTCCTCCTTCCAGCTGCCTGCACACCCCCTGCTTCCTCCTTCCAGCTGCCTGCACACCCCCTGCTTCCTCCTTCCAGCTGCTTGCACACACCCTGCTTCCTCCTTCCAGCTGCTGCACACCCCTGCTTCCTCCTTCCAGCTGCCTGCACACCCCTGCTTCCTCCTTCCAGCTGCCTGCACACCCCTGCTTCCTCCTTCCAGCTGCTTGCACACACCCTGCTTCCTCCTTCCAGCTGCCTGCACACCCCTGCTTCCTCCTTCCAGCTGCCTGCACACCCCCTGCTTCCTCCTTCCAGCTGCCTGCACACCCCCTGCTTCCTCCTTCCAGCTGCTTGCACACACCCTGCTTCCTCCTTCCAGCTGCCTGCACACCCCCTGCTTCCTCCTTCCAGCTGCCTGCACACACCCTGCTTCCTCCTTCCAGCTGCCTGCACACCCCCTGCTTCCTCCTTCCAGCTGCCTGCACACCCCCTGCTTCCTCCTTCCAGCTGCCTGCACACACCCTGCTTCCTCCTTCCAGCTGCCTGCACACACCCTGCTTCCTCCTTCCAGCTGCCTGCACACACCCTGCTTCCTCCTTCCAGCTGCCTGCCCTGCACACACCCTGCTTCCTCCTTCCAGCTGCCTGCACACACTCTGCTTCCTCCTTCCAGCTGCCTGCCCTGCACACACCCTGCTTCCTCCTCCCAGCTGCCGGCACACACACCCTCCCTCCAGCTGCCCTGCGCACACACACACACACACGTCTTGCTCGCCTAGAGGCTCGCTACTCGACTACGGCTCCCTCCGAATTTCTCAAGCAGGTCAACTCTGTTCAACAATGCCTCGAAACACTGAACCCTTCCCTTATTTCCTTCCCACGCCCTGACCTGTTGACCTTTGACCAATAATTATTGACCTGTGACGTTATCTAAGCCTTAAATGTTAGGAAATGTGAGTTAGTAATAGTGTTGGTATAGTTTTAAAGCTATATGATAGGGTTCGTTAGTGCTTCGACTCCATAACAGCGTTCGCAGAGGATTGGTGGTAGGATATCATCTTTATTTATTTTTTGCTACTTAGTTTGTGGGTTGTTAAAGGACTGGATTGCTTTGTTACTACTACCATTACTACTACAACAACCACCACTACCACTACTACTACCACCACCACCACCACTTCTCTCACACAATTCCTTTCATCCTCCTCTTGAAAATGAGACCCACTGATCCCAGCACCCAGGATCCGGGCCCAGTCGTGCCTCACCCCAGCACCTTACCTCCCCGCCCCGCCCCGCCTTTCCTTACTTATTTACCACAAAATACTGCTTTATAAGCTATTAACCAGGACGTGTGCGGTACTGTGGTTGCTGGAGGAGACAGGAGAGAAGAGATTGCCGTATAAAGGCCCTGTCACGCGATGCCTTTTTTCACCCAGGGCGGTGATCAGGCGAGGGGTGGGTACACGGAGTGACATATGAGGCGCGCGTGTCTTGTCAACACCCCGGGGATATTCGGGGGAAAAGTTTACTTCCCAGAGTAATTTCCCCCTTACCAAAAACGTTTATCAACATAAAAGATACACTGTTATCTTCGGAAATGTTTGTTCTTTATTCCATTCGTGCCCGGTATGGGTATGTCAAAAAATATGAGAGCAGTAACTCTTACAATTTGTATTTATTTTACACTTTGTTACCCTCTATCTCAGTTAATTATTGACGGAGTGTTAATTTTTACTGGGCATATCATTGACATTATCCACTATATATGTGCAAAGAATGAGCTCTGAGTGGGCCTTAGTTTGGAAAATGGAAAAACAAACAAAATCTTTTTATGCCTTTTTATGCTCGTCCCATTCACTCACCAAGAAGGATAGAGACTTAAGTTACGGTATACTTTTAGAAAGTCATGGTATCTACCTCCAAATTTAATCGTTTGAGGAATTCAATGAAAAATATGCTCCCTATAATTGTTCAAAAATGAGCTTAAAATAACTTTTTTGAAGATTTTCAAAGTCTTCCCGTTTCAAAAGGGAGGTTCAATCAGGCATGCAATTCACTCTATATTGTGTAGAATCCAATGCTGCTTGCCATTTGAGTGCTAAAAAAAATATATAAATATATTTATATATGAATGCAAAAACTTTGAAAAGAAAATCCGTCTTTATGCCCATATTTGGAGGATTGTAATTCTAAGACTTTCTATTATAAACCCTTGACACTCTAACAGCTGCTAAATAGTAGTATATTGTGCAATGAGAAGAAATGTTAATGCTTTATCTTTATCTATCTTTGAGTGCTAGTGACTTAAATATCGGTCATAGGACTTTCTATATTCAAATAGTGCCTGCGGTCAAATATCAAGGCTTATATATTTTTCTATTTTTCCCTAAATATGAAATTGAATGTTGCTTTCTGTAGACTGCATACAGTTTTACGTATGAGAGAGGTAGATTATCGTTGAATTACTTTTATTGGTCTGTTAGAATAGCTTAAGAATGGCCTTATATGGTTTTTCACAGTTGTTTTTTAATTCGTTCGATTTAATTTTTCGGCTTAAGGTCTATCAAATGGACTATAGAGAAAGAGAAATATGAGAGGAAGGGAAATGCCACTATTTTTTGTATAATTTAAATATTTAGCCTTATGAATATTAGTTTTTGGGTTGTATCTGTTAAACCGTTTGTCTGATTGTAAAACGTATTGAAAACTATTTATATATCTTTTTATGATCTACACTTTTATTGTCAATGATTTCTTTTGTATCTATAATGAAAATGCCACTTTTGGGGCATAATGTGAAACATTACGCCTTAGGAATAATTGTTTTGAGTTTTATCTTGTAACAAATGCATGCAAACATGCAAACATGCAAATCAGTAGGAGGAGGAAGTTGACATGAGATGCCACGTTGATGTGCAAATCAGTGAGGAGATGGAATACATCCATATTAAAGGGAGAAAAGATAACACTTTATTATGTTTGCCATTTTACAATATTTTATAATGATTATAACAGGATATGGGGTTGCAAACAGCCCTTTACAAGCAAACGTTTTTTGGGCCAAGGTGTGGAGAGAGAGGGAAAACACAGAAAAAATAATAAATAAACACAAGGTCTATAAATACTAAACAAATACTGACATAAACAGGTGATGATAGTTAGTAAGTTACTTAGACTAATTTACAGAATAAGGAAAAGCAATAAAGGAACCAGGCCATTAAGTTACAAAGAGTAGAGGAAGTGGAAGAGAGGGCAAGGGAATACACAGAGACGTGTAGCATAGGAGTAAGAGAACACATGGAAATAGCGAGAAGAGTACAGGGAGGATGTATATACTTGGAAGAGGAACAGATCAATGAAGACAAGGTGATGAAGTGTTTCAAGGAGATGAAGAACAAAAAAGCAGTGGGAACAGATGGGCAGTGGGAAATTCCAACTGACATAGTTTCGGTTTGTGGAAAGTGCATGCCTTTCCATATATTTTTTGTGTACACTCGTGGTGGATGATATGTTTTAGTTTTTGAGTTATTTTTATAGACAGATAAACGGTGTAGCACAATGCATAATTTGGAAAATCATACCAGTGTTGTTTCACTAAAAAAAGTACAAGTCTAATAATAAAATATTGAAAAATATGATTTTTTTTCGATAATTGATTTTTATAATAATTAATCTATAACAAAATGCTTCATATTATTTTTTATTTAGACGGTACACATTGGACGTATATTTAGTCGTCAACCGCACATCGATAGCTAGTATAGAAGTCCAGATACACGTGCAACAATGTACCCCACCAAATGGGCATTTTCGAGCTGGGTGGTTTCAAAGATGGCGTCCATCCGGGCACTAAGCTACCGTTCTCAGATGTCCATCACACCTTTTCTGACACTTGAGACATTGGTCTAATGGAAAATCATAATGAGAATTACTCCCCCCGCCGGAGCATTACTTTTGGTCTGGCTCAAGGACTAAATGGGAGGATCGGCATCCACTGCCTGCAACCCAGTGGTGTGAAGCTGCTCAGTTGGAGGGTCCACCGTGAACAACTGCCCAAAGTACTCAGCCCAAGGGAAGGATGGAGGCCCAAAAATAATGTTTAAAGGAGATTTGAATCAATTATTTATATTTTCCTTAATTATAGGTTAAATACTAACTATTTATGCAAAACAAATGGCCGACGCCACCGAAAACTTCATAAATGTCGACGCTGTAAGGGTTAAGAAATGTCTGAGAATGGACCCAAAAAAATGGGCGTGACAACTATAAATACCAGTACCGGTAATACCGGTATTGGGGGAAAAAACGATCGATACCGGTATCTAGACTGGTACCGATATTATTCCCGAAACCGGTATCGGCAATACCGGTATTATGTTGATACCGCACAAGCCCTCATGGCACATACGTTCAATGAACT
>JACEEZ010022428.1:14171-38276 GCA_016584305.1 Chionoecetes opilio | reverse complement strand
CTATTGTATCAGGCAGGGCTGGGAAGCTACCGAACTTGACGTCACAGCAGTTTTCGCGCCACGGCGATTGAAGCCGTAGTTTTTCCCGCGCTCTTTACAAGTCATGTTTTGCGGGAAATACGGCGTGGAAATGAATTATTTTATGTGGATTAGGTATTTTAAATAACTTCAACATAATTATGCAAAAATAAAAAATGGGTTATGGACGATTTTACTTAAAGTGTATTAGTAATTATTGGGTAAACAGTTGGGACTACACCAAGCAGGTGTTTTTTTTGGGTCTATGAAACAGCAGAGACGACAAGAACCACTACAAAAAACATGATTGGCCATCAGAACTGAACAGATGTTGGGAACACAACGTGAAAACACCCAGCACTTATTGACCCTCAGAAAATCCATCTTCCACCACTTCATATAATATTGGCCCATTAGACCACTATATCTAAGGACTGTTCACGCGGACAATGTTTTGAAATTGCCAATTTGCCACAGCGGATTGTGGCCCGCCCCACAACGAATATAGTGGTCTATGGGACTAATCATATAGACTGGGTTTAATCAGTATATATGATATAACGTAAGCTTCGTAAATATTTGTTCCTAAACTATTATCAAAATAAAAACAGTACAAACACGCTAAAGAAATGCCATTACGAGGACGGTTCATTTAAAACTCTTCGCCACTTAAACTTGATAGTCAACTTTTATTCATGCAGGGTATCAATAGAAGCGCCAATTTATTATAATTCCCATTGATGTATTTCGTTTTCTGATAAATGAATTAAGAACCATGCATACATTAGGCATTAAATAAATAAAAAATCATCAAATCTGCGTAATTTTCCGATTGAAGGTATTTTATTAGTTAACGTAATTCATACTGTGCTAATTAATTTATCAGAAAAAGAAATATAGTAAGTAAATAAAAACATATCAATCGGGAAAATTACCCGATTGATGGATTTTACTTATTTATTTTAACGCTAATTTATGCCATGGTTCTAATTCATTTTATCCGAAAACGAAAATATATCAATGGAAAGCTAATAAAATTTGCACTTTATGATACCTTCATGATAAAAAGTTGACTCGCACAGTTTTAATTGGGGAAGAGTAGAGTTTAAGGAATATTAAGTTCATGCATATGTCTTCAGAGTCTCGATAATGGCATTTCTATAGCGTGTTTACTGTTTTTTATTTGATATTATAAAACAAACATTACGAAGAATACAGTACATCATATAACAGAGAACCAGTCCTAGATGAGCCGTATATAATATATATATATATATATATATAATAATATATATTCATATAATATATATATATCAATATATATATCGAGCGGCCCTCCGATCATGGCCCTTGTTGCGACAGGCCGAACGATATTCCGTGCGCAGTCCAGGTTTACAGTGCGTCTATAACTTGGCCTATGAAAAATTTCGTGAATGGTAGGGATCAATTCAAGGTAGTGGTTCCAATATTTAAAAAGAATCAAAGCCTATATAGGACAGATGCTAAGCTAGAAGCGGCGTTTTCACTGCACCACAGATCCGCACAGTGTCATCCACGAATCGTTTTTCCATCTAATCTAAATGAGACGGAACAAGGAGCAATGGACAGCTTTTGTTGAAAGTTCGCAACACAAAAAAAAAAATCTTGGAAACCACAAAGGCTGAAAACCACGTGAACTCGTTGCAAACATGTTTAAATATTATGAAACAAAAATGGGATGCAGAATGTCTTTGAAAAGCATTTTTAACATTCTCATCTTGACTTGTTCCCGGGCCAACCTTGGGGCTGTGATGTGAGAGCCTGGTGCGCGTTTCCACAACGATCTCAGTATGGAAAAACAGATACCAGGGTCATCATTGAAAACCTAATATGGGAGATAATTGTTGGTTCCGCAGAAGGGAGACTCGTCATACTACAAGCGACAAAGGAAGAGGAAAACCAAAAGTTTTACGTAAAGCACAGGTGATTAGCATTTCGGTTTTTTTTTTTTTTTTAGAAAAAACAAAAAAAAACACTGACGATTTGGGGGATGGTTGGGCGGCAGGGGGGTAACTCCGCCTGCGGAATTCTGCTGCTGTCTTAAGCCAGAATAATGGAGGCAAGGACGTCCCTATTCACTAATTAGTTAAGTATGCTAACAAAAACGTGGCACGGAAAAGTAGCTTAGACGGCTTCGTAATAGAATCGGTTGAGGATAAATGAAAAATTGGGGTTTCGGTTACACAAAATCTCGGACGTGAGAGAGAACTTGAGATATCAGTATCTGAAATCAGCATCAGCAAGTTAGTAGGAATCAGTGGTTCAGTCTCTGTAACAACAAAAAAAAAGTTGAAATTTGTTAGCCTAAGGAATTTATTGTGAAAAATCATATTTCATTATAAATCTATCTTAAACTCAGAAAGTCTCTTTCCAGAGGAGACGGTCGCACGCGTAAGTTCGTCTCTGACACGAATCTGAGAGACTGAAGCGCCTTTGTTCACTATAAAAACCCTTTAAGCCGTGAATGGATCAGTACGAGGCTGCGGAAAATGGTACAAAACAATGTTTCCCTATTATCCAAGAACAGGATTGAATTTTTTTTTATAAAAGGTATAGATGAAACAAATCACGATTTCAACAGGTCCCTGTGGTGCAAAGCACGATTAACAATACGTTGAGAAATGAGCGAATGAGGGCTTTTAGGGCATATTTCGAAAAAATAATATTCCAGAAAAAAAAAAAAAAATAACAATTTTTTTTTTTTTTTTTTTCCCCCCCCAGGGGACGAAGTCACACATGCGTCAAACTCTGTACTAGTTAAATAAATTTTGCATTTGTAATATTAGCCACACGATTCGTGCATAGGATGCTCTCCATCAGACATAAAATAAATGTTTGCCGGATATAAAAGGTAGATGTATTGCGCGTCAATAAGCTGATGAAAAGGGACCATCACAAAGTTGCGCAAAATATAAAAAAACTGTTATATCTCAAGATCGGTATAAGCAAAAGAGAACGGACAGTTGCTTCGGGTAGGTCTCGTTAAGATGAACAAGAAGTATCACGGCATATTTGGTTATAGCTGTAATAGTTACATAGTAAAAAATAGGAAACGCAATAAAGGGTAGTATTGACCCTGACGTATAAACAGCTAAACATTGGTCGAGTGTATTATCATACAGACGTAAAAATTATCTCAACACAA
Organism: Chionoecetes opilio; assembly: GCA_016584305.1. Classification (NCBI taxonomy): domain Eukaryota; kingdom Metazoa; phylum Arthropoda; class Malacostraca; order Decapoda; family Majidae; genus Chionoecetes; species Chionoecetes opilio. The sequence goes on along the minus strand of JACEEZ010022428.1, from coordinate 35,074 downwards.
TTGTTACATTTCAGAAGAACAATAATACATGTTCTATATAATTTCTCCACAAGGAAGCATAGTTTGGTTTTAAAAGGAAGTACAATATATATTTACGGGGATAAATAAGCTTACCAAAAGGCTTAACAGGTGCGTTGCGTAGCTAATACAGGAAAAACGAAGACGATCGTGATCACCATCAGAAAAAAGCCCGATGAACAAATCTTCATGCAAATGGTGAACACAAAATGGTGAAATCTGAAGCTAGGGCCCAGGCATTATATGAGGCAACAAAGATTTGTAAAGTAAGGACCAATTAGGGTTCTAGCTAACTTTGATATGCTGATTTCAAATCGTATAATTATAGTTTTCTATCACGTCTAGGTTTGTGTAAAATGGCAAAATTCACTCGCAAAATGTCCAGGATTTTCGTTTTAATCGTCTTAATGCCTAGGTAATAGTAACTTGCTTTTCAAGGTTGAGACAATTTTGTGCAACTATATACAAATTCTAACATTTTGGATGAATACAATTAATTCCCGAGTTAGCAAACACTGGCACAAGAGCATAGTAACGGCCCAACGGCAGTCGCTACGTGAGTCAGGCAGAGTGGTGTTGAAGCTCATGCTGGTAAGCAAGTAATGGGACCTGTGTTAACTTTGGTGTTTTATAGCATTTTTTTGTAATTACGGCTATGTATTTATTTTTATTTTGCACATCGTAATAATTACTTTCTAGGTTTTTTTCAGATAGTTGATTGTATGGTAAATTAACATGGCATGAACTAGGACGTGCTTGTGTCAATCAGCCAGACAACTTCGTGCTCTATCTGTGGACAATATACACCTAAGTCACTACGTACAAACCTAACAACAAAGATTTAACTTGCCCAACTATAGTATTATTTTGACTGTAATTAGGAAGAAAAGGAGAGGGACTGGGGCGCCACATCATTTGCGGTGCAAAGTGCAGTGCAATGTTAATAGATTGGATGAATGGTAATTATAAAGCTATAGCCTTCATAGTCACCAGGGTTTGCATTGGCGTGACCCGAAAACTCACTTCAATATTCTTCTTTTTGTGACAAAGATTAGGGTTTCACAAAGAAAAAACAAATTAAAAATATCACTACCCAACACTGCGAATCAGCAATCAACCAGTGCCACATGATGAAACAAATCACCACCAGTCCACCATCAACGACAACAGACAGCAGTTCCTCTGAAGTGTATGCTAGTGATAGAAACAAGAAAGATGGAATATATGTTACACATGCAATCTTTCCCACATTGTTAAGTCAAGCGGGAGTTAAATGACCTAGTGCGCGATTGGAATTACCAAAAGATAACAGGCAGAGTTGCTTGGTTCCAGATCAAGAAGGAATCCTTCTCCAGCCCAAACCCCAAAGTTTCCCATTTCCGCATCGGCTGCCATTTGCAGCTTCATCAATTAGTTACAGGAGGGAAAAAGTTGTTCTGGCCACGATATCAGTGGCCTGATGGAAAGGACTTGGCTTCGCTATGATCCAAAAGAATGGAGACTGTTTCATTGAATAGGTAAAGGTAGCCTAAAGCTGTATTACCGCACAACGGCAATGCAAAAACCTTCAATAACCTGTAGCACATGCCACTGGGCCTTAATGAAGAGACTTATGAATCAATGGAACTGCTGCTAAGACTCATCAAATATAAGGACTACACAGGATATCTTGTGCGACCTAAAGTAATGTCCATGACCATTTCATTCATTTCTGATTTAATGCAGTCAAAAATAGCCATGGATGAGTTATATCAAAATATGTTGGGCACTTTTTGCATCCAGTCACCCGTTTTTAAATGAATCCGCATTCAAAAATAGGTAAATTCCCGGCACTCAAAACAAAACTGCGACCCAGCAGACGACGCACCACGGCTCGGCGACGGAAAGTTCGGTAGCTTCCCAGCGATCGCCTGATACAAATACACAGAGAATCTTAAATAAATTATAGTACTGAAGAATTTGGGTGTTCTGATTTTTTTTTTTTTTTTGCGATATGGAATACTGCATTCTTCATGGGTTACAGCAAGGAAGCTGTGCCTTTTGCAGAGCGCTTAGGCCCATTCCGACTTATTGGACCATAAATATGTCTGCTGCAAGCGCTGGCCAGTGGGGTGAGAGGAGCGCGGTGTTGAAGCCGCATTGTCTAGCCGGGTCGTGCAGAAAGGCCACTTCAACACGTAAAATCGTCCCGCGGAAGCTTAGAGGCAACCAGAAATAAAGACGACTTCTACTAAAAACACGACCACAAAAACCTATCCTAAACTACGAAACCTAAACCAGACCTAAACATAACTTAAAATTAAACTAGAAAACTATTGTGGCCTATCTGAGAAGAAAACATAGAAAAGCTACAAAGAGGCCGTGAGGACCTATACACCTTGTAGTTCTTGTTACTTAAACACCATAGCCTACATCTGCCTTTCATCCCATCCATTAAAAACTCGTCTAAGCTCCTTTTAAACTCGCTATTGGACTCAGCATTGCCCAAATGACGAATGAAGTCATGCCAGTCATTTACACCTAGCTTTGAACACTTTTTTCCCTAGCCTTCTATATATACGCTTTCCACAGCTTGGATTACGTTTACTGCGGGTTCTACCCTGGTTGCTTAAGCCGTTAAGAACTTTTCCTACATTCGCCTTGATAATATCACCTTTAACCACTTTTAAAAAATTCTATCAGACGCCCTCAGATCGGCAAAACATAGTTTTAGGTTTAGGTTAAGTTATATGTAAGTTGTCTGGTTGCAGGTTAGGTTAGGCGTAGGATAGGTTTGAGTTAGTTTTGTAGAGTTATTTAGTAAGAGATAAGCGTCCGCGGACGATTTACGAAGGGGGCCTGATTTCATCTCAACCCGGGCTTCCTCTCACCCGCTATTGTATCAGGCAGGGCTGGGAAGTACCGAACTTGACGTCACAGCAAGTTTCGCGCCACGGCTGGAAGAAGCTGTTGTTTTCCCGCGCTCTTACAAGTCATGTTTTTAGGAAATAAGTAGCGTTGGAAAGAATTATTTATTGGATTAGGTATTTTAAAATGAACATTCAACATAATATGCAAAGAAAAAATGAGTTGGACGATACTTAATTAAAGCTGTATTATACTTATTGGGTAAACAGTTGGGCTACACCAAGAATGGTGTTTTGGTCTATGGAACAGCAGCGACGACCAAAGAACCACTACAAAACTCTGATTGGCCATCTAGAACTGAAAACCGATTGTTGGGAAACACAAACGTGAAACACCCAGAACTTATTGACTTCAGAAAATACATCTTCCACCACTGAGATATTAAATTTGGCCCATTAGACCACTATATATCAGGACTGTTCACGCGACAATGTTTTGCAAATTGCCAAGTTGCACAGCGGATTGTGGCCCGCCCAACAAGAGATATCTTGGTCTAATGGCTATCCTATAGACTGGTTTATCAGTATATATGAATAACGTAATGTTCGTAAATCTTGTTCTAGACTAATTATCAAATTAAAAACAGTAACACACCGTAAAGAAATGCCAGTACAGAATGTGTCATTTCAACTCTTCCCCTTTAACTTGCTAGTCACCTTTATCATGCAGGTATCAATGTGCGCTCCCATTTTCTTAAATTTCCCTTGATGTCATTTCGTTTTTTGATAAATGAATAGAAACCATGCCTACATTCGCATTAACTAAATAAATAAACTCCTCCCTCTGTTCCCTTTGTAATTATTAAGAAATTTTTTATATTTTCAAAACTAGTGGATTACTATGATCACTTCTAGAACAAATTAGATTATATTCACTAACTAAAGTTATTTGCATTGACCGGCTGTGAGTCTTCGCTGCACTGCAGCCAGCCTGGCCGGCCGGCCGGGCGACCGTACACCATTAGATTTGATCAATTAGCCTAAACAACCAAATAAGGGATAACCAAAATCTAGCATAGACCTAAAATAGCTTAAACATAACCTGAACCAAACCTAAACGTCACCCAATCTAAACCTAACCTAGCCATCATCATATGAACTTGTTTATGAAAAAAACTAACAGGTAAAATATTTCATATATCAATTCAACACTTGCATTATGTTTATTTGTCTATAAATCAGCAGTATCACAAAAAAGTGGCTAAAATGGTTTTCCATAATTTTCTTCCAAGCTCTTCACACACACACACACAATCATTATATTGGTATTTTCTGGAATTTAATTGTTGAAGGGTCTACAGGGCAAGGGCAAGGAGTACACACACACACACACACACACACACACACACACTAGCATAGTTTTACTTCAGCATTACCAATACTTAATATTATCTCTCTCAACCCCACTATACCAGCAATAGACTGAACAGCTAGGCTAGGTTATGTGGTTAGGTTATCTGCAGCTTAGGTTAGTAAACGAGCACGGGGATCTGGGGGGGGAGGCATCCCCATAGGTCAAGTTACGTTACCAACCACCAACCAGTGTCACCAGTTACCAATGTCAAACTGCAGCTTCAGTGTTCTGGGACAAGCGAGAAAAGTTTGTGTGCAATAATGAAATAGCTTTTATTCTACCTTATCATCTATTACCAGTGGAACTGTCGCCGAACATTTCCACGTCGGCGAGAGTTCTCAGTTGGCGTTTCGGCGAGTTCCTATTGGTTTCTTAAAAGTTTAGATGTGCGTTTAATTAAATTCTCACCCGTTTTTGGAGGAATATATTTTCTATACTGTGACAGATTAAATCAAGACACAACATCTATTCAGGAAAAATTAAGTTTCGTCCTCGAAATCCGTGGTGCCCAATAACGAAAGTTTACCAATAAAAGGAGATTTACTCCTACCCCAGCTACGTAGGGAACGTCTTAATACAATCTCAGGCAAATGAAGCTGTGGTCACATCACATCCACAGTCTTGGTTACAACGCTGTCAGATGGAATAAAAAGTTAGCTCCATTACAAGAAAGCAGAGGAAGCCATTCAGATAGGGAAACTATACGGTCTGCATTGGCTTTATGGTACTCGAGATCTCGTCGACCCTGTGTCGGGACGAGAATTTAGGTAGACGAGAGCACAGTCTAATGGGGAGTTTTCAAAGCTAAGCCGCCAGATGTCCCTCGCGCATCTCACATCCTCAGCACTTTCAGGCTGAATGATCTATCATTTACCGTAAATTCCCTGTACTTCTTTGGGACATCAGAATTACCCTTCAATACAACAACTGAAACAGTTCTCAATAAAAAATGTAGTTTATCATTTTATTTGTCTCCACTTGGTGAAAATATTGGCAAAACAATTGAATATTTGAAAACTCAATCTTTAAAAATCGTCTTTTCATAAAAAAACGCAAGTTCAAGCAGAATGAGGCTTCAGGAAATATCTACTTGTATGTAAGCATTCACCGAGTACCTGTTTTGGGTGTGTCTGTCTGTCTTGCGACGAACATTTAACCAAAACAGAGTGTGGCGTTCAGCATCTCCACAGAAACCATCCCGCCGGCAGGATCTGTTATCATCCACTTTCCTGTAGACACCACACGGGTAGGAACTCAGCACAGCGCCCCCGCTCCTTACCTCACAGCTCATATCTCTGATACTCCTAACTCCTCAATACCAGAAACTGTCATCCTAACTATTATCACCCGCTTATCTCATCACACTCTATCCTCTACTGGAATATTCGTGGCATCCGCTCCCACATACCGTTTCCCACATAAAGGAGACTTTCGTCTTTCGAGACGGAAATAGTAAACAAACGCTCTCAACTGTCTTCCATCCCGGACTGTTCGTTGAGGTGCCAAGCACTTAAATTACTTCTTGGTTAAATGTTCGTCGCAAGAGAGACATATACACCCAAAACAGGTACTCAGTGAATGCTTACATACAAGTAGATATTTCCTGAAGCCTCATTCTGCTTGAACTTGTGTTTTTTTATGAAAAAGACGATTTTTAAAGATTGAGTTTTCAAATATCAATTGTTTTGCCACATATTTCACCAAGTGCAGATAAATAAAATGATAAACTACATTTTTTCATTAAAAAACTGTTAGTTGTTGTAAGGAAGGGTCATTCTGAGTCCCAAAGAAGTACAAGAGAATACGCTAAATGATAGCCATTAGCTGAAAGTGCTGAGGATGGAGAGCCTGGAGAAGAGACAGGCTGAGCGTGAGCTTATTAGAAAACTCACCATACTGTGTGCGAGAGTTACCCAGTGACGGGCAGTTGAAGTTACAATGTCTCTCGCTACAATACCAAACATTTAATACACACAATGACCGGCGTCACAGCCCTCACAACCTTGCTAATGAAAACGCTTTACATGAAAGGCCGTCGTGGATGACTGAAAAAGTGAAAACACACTCCCACGGCACACCTTAAATCGTAGATTATACAATCTTGAACATTTCTCACGTAGCTTAAAACATTATTTATGGGCTTGATACGGTTTATTAGTAATGATTCACTTTCAAATGATAAAGTTTCTTTATTGTCTTAGGAAATATATGTTCTTTTCATTGCGGTAGTGTGGTTTGTAAACAAGCGTCAATAGCATACGGGTTTACACTCAAAGTAGCCAGGGATCTGCTAATACCACACTCAAAGTGATTGAGGATAGGCATCGATTTCCGTAATACCAACTTTTACCACATGAAGAGTAAAAATAAGAGTAAATATTAATTGTAAGTGAGGATCCGGGCCAGGTCGTGCTTCACCCCAGCACCTTACCTCCCGCCCCCGCCCCGCCTTCCTTACTTATTTACCACCAAAATACTGCTGTATAAGCTATTAACCAGACGTGTGCCGGTACTGTGGTGCTGGGAGGTAGCTACTGGAGGAGGAAGGAGAGAAGAGATTGCCGTGATAAAGAGCCCTGTCACGCGATGCCTTTTTTCACCCAGGGCGGTGATCAGGCGAGGGGGTCGGGTACACGGAGTGACATGTGAGGCGCGCGTGTCTTGTCAAAAACCCGGGGATATTCGGGGAAAAGTTTATTTCAAGAGTTAATTTACCCCTTACCAAAAAACGTTTATCAACATAAAATGATAAACTGTATCTTCGGAAAAATGTTTGTTCTCTATTCCATTCGTGCCCGGTATGGGAATATGTCAAAAAAAAAATGAGAGCAGTAACTCTTACAATCTGCATTATTTTACCTTTGTACCTCTATCTCATGCTGAATATTGACGGAGTGTTAATTTTTACGGGTATATCATTTACATTATCCCCACTATATATGTGCAAGAAGAGCTCTGAGTGGCCTTAGTTTGGAAAATGGAAAACAAACACAATCTGTTTATGCCTTTTTAGGGTCGTCCATCACGCACCAAGAAGGATAGAGACTTAAGTTACGTATACCTTTTAGAAAGTCATGGTATCCCTACCTCCAATTAATCGTTGAGGAATCAATGAAAAATATGTCCTACATGTTCAAAAATGAGCTAAAATAACTTTTTGAGATTTTTCAAAGTCTTCCCGTCTCAAAAGGGCGGTTCAATCCGGAATGCAATTCAATCTATTATTGTGCTAGGAATCACAATGCTGCTTGGCAGTTTGAGTGCTTAAAAAAAAAAAATATAACTATATTTATATATGAATGCCCAAAAACTTTGAAAAGAAAATCCGTCTTTATGGAACATATTTGGAGGATTGTAATTCTAAGACTTTCTATTATAAACCCTTGACACTCTAAACAGCTTGCTAAATAGTAGTAATTTGCTATGAGAAGAAATGTAATGCTTTACTTATCTATCTTGAGTGCAGGGACTTAAATTATCGATCATAGGGACGTACTTATATATTCCAAATAGTGCCAGCGGTCAATATCAAGGCTTAATATATTTTCTATTTTTCCCGTAAATATGAAATTGAATGTTGCTTTCTGTAACTCATATAGTTACGATGAGAGAGGTAGATTATCGTTGAAATTACTTATGGTCTGTTGAATTAGCTTAAGAAGCCTTATATGGGTTTCAAAGTTGTTTTTTTGAATTCGTTCGATTTAATTTTTTCGGCGGAAGGTATATCAAATGGACTATAGAGAAAACAGAAAAAGAACGTAGAGAAATATGAGAGGGCGGGAAATGCCACATTTTTTGTATAATTTAAATAATTAGCTTATGAAGATTAGTTTTTGGGTTGTAATCTGTAAACCGTTTGTTGATGTACAACGTATTGAAACTATTATAATTTTTTATGAATCTACACTTAATGTCCAATAATTTACTTGTTATTCGATAATGAAAAAGACACTTTTGGGGCATTAATGTGAAACATTACGCCTTAGGAATAATGTTTTGAGTTTTTATCCTGTAACAAATGCATGACAACAATGAAAAACATGCAAGATGCAAACATGACAAACATGAAACATTGCAAACATGCCAAATCAGTAGGAGGAGAAGTGACAGGAGATGCCACGTGATGTGCAAAATCAGTGAGGAGGATGGAATACATCCATATAAAGGGAGAAAAAAGATAAACACTTATTAGTTGCCTTACAATATTTTATAATGATTATTCAACAGGATAGGGGGTTGAAACACAGCCTTACAAGCAAACGTTTTTTGGCCCAAGGTGTGGAGAGAGAGGGAAAACACAGAAAAAAATAATAAATAAACACAAGTATAAAATACCTAAAGCAAATACTGACATAAAACAGGTGATGATAGCTAGTAAGTTACGTAGACTATTACAGCAAAGGACAAGCAATAAAAGGAACCAGGGCCATAAGTTACAAAGAGTAGAGGAAGTGGAAGAGAGGGCAGGGAGATACACAGAGACGTGCCTCAGCCAAGGAGTAAGAGAACACATGGAAATAGCGAGAAGAGTACAGGGAGGAAGGCTACTTGGAAGAGGACATGCTCAAATGAAGACAGGTGATGAAGTGTTTAAAGGAGATGAAGACAAAAAAGCAGGGGAAACAGAATGAAATAAGCCAGAATTATGTATAAGGAATTTTCCAAAAGAATAAGACATGATTCCCAGGGGTAGAAACAGGTATGAAGACAGTGTTAGAAACAGGGAGTGTGCCAGGAGGATGGAGGGAGTTAAGGACAGTAATGATACCAAAGGTTAGCAAGCCAAAAGTTAAGGAATTAAAACCAATAGCACTAACTAACATTAACATTAACATTAACATTAACATTAACATTAACATTAACATAACATTAACATTAACTTAGCCCTTTACTTCCTAAAAGGACAAAATTGTCCGCTTTCAAATCAATGGTCCCCCTAGAGTTAATATAATTTGAGGAACTTCTTCGCTGACGAGGACTTTTTCGTCCTCCTTTGAAAGAGGTATCTGGAAAATCTTGGCAACTTGGCGTCTTTTTCAAGGCCAGTGTACTGCCAAACATTGTAAGGCGTATCAGCCATATCTGTCTGGTCTTCAGTATCAGTGTCCACTTGAGCAATATCCTGTACAAGTCGGTCCTTTACCAACATCATCACGCCGCCTCTGCCGTGACCAACCTTGGAATAATTTGTAGAAACACTGAAGCCGGGAACTTCAAGTTGGAAATATATTTTTTCGTTTTTACAGTATCCATACAGTATCATATTCAAGAACAAACTTAGTATGTCTGGGTCTTGTAATGTATCCGTAAGACCTGCAATATTCCAGGAACAAAGTCTTAGTTCGTAATTCTTGGCAGAAGTTAGATAGATTTTAGAAATACATGAACCTTTTTTACCAAAACAAAAAGTAGCCAGACTTATCTTGACAGAGGATCGTTGTTTGCTTGATAGCTATTTTGTCATACTTGCCACACACTCCCACCACACACCCACACACACACACACACACACAACACCACACACACACACACACACACACACACACACACACACATCTTCCATTGGTATTGGTGGACATGGAAGTGACCTCATGGATGTCATTAAGCCTGTAGTGGTACCGGGGATGAATCTCGTCCATATTTTGATAGTGTGGAAGGAAGGGGGAGGAGGGAGTAGCACGAGAGAGAGAGAGACCTGCTAGCTCACCCTCACCTCACCTGACCTCTCCTTTCTTGAGGGGATCAAGCTAGGTGACACACACACACCACACACACACACACACACACACAGCCTAGCCAGTGTGTGATATTATCGTGAGTATTGTCATGGTGTGGAGGGTTAAGAGGGAGAAGGAGGACTAGAGGAGGAGGAAAGAGGAGACAAAATAAAATAAAAGAAAAGAGAAAGAGGAGGGAAAGGAAGAAGCAAAAAGGAGAGAGAGCGAGAGCAGGAAAGAAAGGATGAAGGAGAAATAGAGAGAGAGGAGGGAAGAGAGGAGAGAAGAGAGAGAGAGAGAGAGAGGGAGGAGAGAGGAGAGAGGAAGAGAGGGAAGAGAGGAGGAGGAGAGAGAGAGAGAGAGAAGAGAGAGAGAAGAGAGAAGAGAGAGAGAGAAGACGGAGGGGATGGGGAGAGGGAAGAGAGTAGGAGGAGTTAGAGACCCAAGGATGGGACGAGAGAGGAGGGAGAGGAAGATTGAGAGAGTAGAAGGAGGGAGGAGTGAGAAGGAGAGAGAAGAGAGGAGGTAGGGGAGGAGAATTGGAAGGAGGGAAGAGGAGACTAGAGAGACAGGAGAGGTAGTGAGACGGCAGGAGAGAGGCGAGTGCAGAGAGAAGAGCGATGGTTTGATGATGGAGAAGTGAGTAGAGAGAGCGATGATGAGAGAGGAGGAGAGAGAGAGAGAGTGACGAGAGGGAGATTGCAGAGAGGAATTGACGGATGAGAGGGAGAGAGAGACTGAGAGGAGAGAGACGAGAGTGGAGAGTAGAGGTGTAGAGGGGAAATTTGAGTTAAATTCTTAGAACCGCCACACCTCCAGCCGAGGTTATCAGCGGAGTTCAGAGATGTGATGAAGTGAGTTGAGGAAGTCCGCGGTGCATGAATTTGCTTGGGTACTAGACGGTGTGGTAGTGTGACGGTCATGGCTAAGAATCTGAGGGGGTATCATGGGGCGGTTGCACTACTCGCGACGATGCCACGACTGTACCCCTTCTCCTCCCTTGTGCCTGGATGCGTGAAACAGAATTAGATTCGACCCAAGACCACATAAGAGTTTATACCTGCATGATGGGCCAAGTTCTAATATATTCGCCACATATAGCCAGATTGGCGGTACTATATCACCTCCAGAGTGGTAAAAGATCTACCGCACTAAATGAATGATGAAAGCACACGNGAGAGAGAGAGAAGAGGAGAGAGAGAGAGAGAGAGAGAGAGAGAGAGAGAGAGAGAGAGAGAGAGAGAGAGAGAGAGAGAGTGCATAGTAGGTGTGAAATATTTGAGTTAATCTCCTTTCAGTAACCCCGCCACCACCCTCCATATGCCGCTAGGTTATTCCAGCTGGGATCAGAAGATTGTGATTGTGAAGTGAGTTGAAAAGGGACAGGTCCGGGGTGCATGAATTTGCAGATTGAGTGTACCTAGACGCGTGTGGTAGTGTGACGGTCATTGGCTAAGAATCTGAGGCGCGCGTTATCATGGGGCGGTTGCACCTACTCGCTGACGATGCCACGCTGATACTCTTCCTCCTCCTCTGTCTTTCTCTTGTCGCCTCAGACTAGGATTTGCCTGCTATTATGAAATGGCAAACCAGACAATTCATCTTGCCACTAATCTGGGCACATCAATGCCAATTATCTGATACACTACATACACGAGCGTCCCTTCACTACCCCATTGCACCGCCTAGATGGGCCACAGTTCATCCCCAAAACAATATTATTGCGGCCCACATACTAGCAGGAAGGTTGGAGGTACTAATATATCACCTCCAGAGGTGGTAAAAAGTATCCAGCGCCGCAATAAAACACGAAAACCACTTTAAATGATATGATGAAGCGACACGCCAGTGACGGCGATGCCTTGTTCTTGACGGACTTTATTTGGCCGTGTCCTCTATACAAGATCTATATATCCTAAGAATATAGAGATTTTGCTCTATAATTACATTTGTGATTGAGGACGAATCAACATATCTTTTTTTATCTCTCTCTCTCTCTCTGATGTGTCGGTGATTTGTCACCGGGAAGTGCACCAGGGAAGGATCAATCAATCAATCCATCCTTGGGGGCATACGCCGGGGGGCGCGTCGCCTCGCCCACCCTACGACGCCACTCCCGTGGGTCACCACGCGCGAGTTCCCATGCAGGCTCCTTTCCCATACCAAGCAGCTCTCGACAAGAAGCATCAACTTGCCCAAGCCACGAGCCTTGTGGGCGCCCCCTTGGCTTCCTCCACGCCGGATTGTCTCTTACAGATACAACCCGATGGGAAGGATCGGTTTCAGGGTAGCGTGCCACATGCCCATATAGCCGAAGTTGGCGCTGACGGACTATGCCGGTAATAGGCCTCGATTCAGTCTCACGGTGCAATCGCTGATTTGACACGTAATCATCCCAGCGATACCCCATGATTCTGCCAAGACACTTATTACCAAAGGCATTGATTCGTCTCTTCAAGTCACTATTTAGTGTCCATGTCTCACAACCATAGAGTAAGACAGGGATCACAAGCGACTTGAAGATCCGGATCTTTGTCCTCCTGCACAGGTACCGACAACGCCAAATACTCTCGCTGAGCGAGTCCATAACACCGTGGGCTATGCCAATCCGCCGTAAGGCTTCTTGACGTGACCCGCCGTCATTATGGACTGCGCTACCAAGGTATGTAAAACTTTCCAAGATCTCAATGTCCTCGCCACACGCATGAACAGACTGTACTGCTTCATCTAGTAAGTCTCCAAACACCTGGACCTTGGTCTTGAGCCAGGAGACCTCAAGTCCCAAAGGCTTTGCCTCCTCGTGCAGCGCCTCGAGAGCCATCACCAGGACCTCCAGCGACTCAGCAAAGATTACTGCATTATCGGCAAAAACAAGATCAGTGATCTTGGTGTTGCCGACGGATGCTCCACAATCACTTTGATCTACAACCTTGTCCAATACCCAGTCCATACAAGCGTTGAAAAGTGATGGGGCAAGGACGCACCCTTGCCTCACTCCTGTATTCACAGGAAAGAAGCTGGATACACCTCCCCCACACTTCACAGCACTCTCAGTCCCAGAATACAAACCAGTTATCAAACCAAGTCCTTGCAGGAATCCCTCGAAGTCGCAGAAGATCCCAGAGTGACTCACGATGCACTGAGTCAAACGCCTTCTTGAGATCAACATAGGCTGCAAGCATCCCCTGTCGAAACTCACGTCGGCGTTCCACCAGGACACGAAGCGCTAGGATACGGTCCGTTGTTGACTTACCAGGCGTGAACCCAGTCTGCTGAGGTCTCTGATGCTTCACCAGATGACTGCGAATTCGTGTCAGCAATAGATGGGCAAGCACCTTGCCTGGTACGCTGAGCAGTGTAATACCGCGGTAATTGTTGCAGTCCTGACGGTCCCCTTTCCCTTGCCAGATAGGGACGACCAGCCCCCTTTTCCAGTCAGGAGGAATGGTACCTGATTGCCACACGGCAGTCAGGACAGCATGCAACCCGCGGATCATGGCCTCACCCCCAGCTTTGAGGAGCTCCGCACTGATATTACAAACACCAGCTGCCTTTCCACCCTTCAACTTTGCTACAGCCTCTCTGACTTCGTCAAAAGAGGGTGCGGCTTCGTCAATGGGAGGATCGGCATCCACTGCCTGTAACCCAGTGGTGTGAAGCTGCTCAGTCGGAGGGTCCACCGTGAACAACTGCCCAAAGTACTCAGCCCAAGGGAAGGATGGAGGCCCAAAAATAATGTTTAAAGGAGATTTGAATCAAATTATTTATATTTTCCTTAATTATAGTTTAAATACTAACTATTTATGCAAAACAAATGGCCGACGCCACCGAAAACTTCTTATATGTCGACGCTGTAAGGGTTAAGAAATGTCTGAGAATGGACCCAAAAAAATGGGCGTGACAACTATAAATACCAGTACCGGTAATACCGGTATTGGGGGAAAAAACGATCGATACCGGTATCTAGACTGGTACCGATATTATTCCCGAAACCGGTATCGGCAATACCGGTATTATGTTGATACCGCACAGCCCTACGGCACACATCCACTCTCAATGACAGCTTGACGGCTACTAATTAGTACTGAAATTACTGAATACTGATGCGCATTTACTCCTTCACCAGTGTTGTCAACTCAAACACTCATTTTTGGTCCTAATATCCCTACAGAAACCCTGACAAGTCCCTACGTACAATGCTAATAGCCCCGCGCCTGTCCCTACACGAAATAAACAAAATGTTAAAACAACAAATGCACATGACTTTTTTTTATAAAGTGTAATTTTAGGGATCAGATTAATGATGATCAGAAAATGTATATTATATAGCGAGTTAAACGAGGCTATATTATAACGTTGACGTGGTCACGGAGGTGGCAGTGCCGAGGGCCAGCTCCTTTCCGAACATCCGGAGTTGGTCCACGGCAATGGAAAGAGTGGGAGCTTCGTTGCGGGGTCTGGGTGCGGGAACGGTGACGTGGGTTGCAATGCGGCCGAGGAGGAGGCGACATGTTGGTGGAGGGGTTTCGATCTGCGAGGGTGGTTCAAAGCAGAGGCAATAGTATTATCCTTGAAAGGTTCAGGGCAATCAGCAGTTGTCGAAGCATCAGAAGTGGAAGCACGGGTAGCAGCAGCTTTCTTGGAGGAGCTAGGGCGAGCAGGGGTCTTGCCAGGGTGAGGGGCAGGAGTAGGAGCGGCGGTGACGTCAGGAGAGAGGCGGTGTGAAGCAACAGATTGTCTGGTCTTGCGAGGATGGTTCGATGCATGCTTCACTGATCTATCACTGGGCGATAGTTCCCCTCCTGACGAAGGGCGAGGACAGTGGAACTTGGCCATGCCGTTAGAGTGGGGCATGACTCAGAAAATAACGCAGAAAGAGAGAGGGCAGAAAAAGCTTAAAAAAAAACTAACAAAAACAGACGGAGGCAGAAAAACAGCTGCCTGACGGGGGATGGCAAACTCTTCCTGCAACTATCCTGCAGCGTCAGGGGGGCTACTCTGGCCGCCGTCTAAACGGCGTCGTACCAGCCCTGACGCTGCCCCTCGCGGGACTAACCCAGACCTATTAAGAGTCGCTGCGTCCCCTCTCCACAGACCTTTCCAGTACCCCTCTAAGGGGCCCCCTCATGTAATGGGCCTACGCACCCAACCTTCAGGGTTCGCCTTGGGGTCTGTGACGCTACTCTAACAAGGGCAGAGGTGCTGGCAGAAACTCGTGAAACACCAGCAGCAAAACTTTCCACGGGTGGGAATGTTTACTGGATAGCGAGGTGAACAACGAGCGAGCGTGCTCCCCCACCGACGGCTCGGGGAAGACTGAAGGTTTGGTAGCGCGGCGCGCCGTAGTGTTCCCTACTCATTAAAACATAAGAATATAAGTAAGTAAGGAAGCTACAAGAGGCCGTGAGAACTACACGAGGTAGTACCTGTTACTTAACACTACCTACATCCACCTCTCTTCCCCATCCATGAATTTATCCAGACTCCTTTTAAAGACCTCAATAGACTCCGCATTGACCACCTGACGACTTGTCCATTCCAATCATTCACCACCCTATTTGTGAACCAGTTTCTCCCATTTTCCTTTCCTTCCTTTCTATTAAACTCATATTTGGTCCAAATCTCTCTACAGAAACCATGAAAAGTCCCTAACGTGTCCCTGCGTGCAAGGCCAATATCCCCGCGCCTGTCCCTACACGAAATTTAAAAAATGTTAAAACAAGAAATGCACATAGCACGTTTTATATAAAGTGCAACTTTAGGGACCAGCTTAATGATGATCAGAAAATGTATATTACATAACGAGTGAAACATTGACCTGCCTAGTATTCTTCACTTAGAATATAAATAGCAGGAAAGAGGAGACAAAATAAAAGAAAAGAAAAGAGAAAGAGGAGGATATATATATATATATATATAAAATATCTATATATATCGATATATATATATATAATATTTTTTTTTTATATATATATATATATATATATATTAATATATATATAATATTATATAAAATATATATATATATATATATATATATTACTCTATATTCCATGAATACAGTGAGTATGTAGATATTCCAGGTGGTGATTCATCTTTGAAAACCATTGTGACGGCTCGACCCCCACTCTTGGTCCGGCCACCAGCTGAGCAGCTTGTAACAAGTAATGGTCTGGGAGGTGCAGGAGCAATTCCAGCATCAACACCAACAAAACATGTAGCAATCTTCAATCACAGAGGAGGACCAGGTCATGACGCTGCCTTAAGGTGAGATCTCATCTAGACAAGTTTTAAATTAATTTTCAGCAATTTCAACAGTACCTTTGTACTAAGCACTGTCTTTCGGTGCAAGAAGTTTTGTGTGTGAATCTATCTAATTTGCCATGACTAACTGTAAGAATTATCTGGAAGCTTGAAAATCTATTTTATTTTCAACTGAATATTGAACATCATGGTTCAATAATAGCAATTGCATAAATACCGCCGAACTTATCACAGATGGCTCCATTGACATGTATACTCTTACAATAATGTATTCTACGTAACGTCATTTATAATTTGTTCTGTTGTGAAGATGAATAGATGATCTTATTTTGACGTTCCTCCATCTTTACAGGAAATGCATTAGGAATCTCAATGGCTCAGGTTGTCTGAGTGAAAGAGAATGATATATAACTTAGCAGAAAGAATGGGACCAGGCCCAGAAGAGAAGAAAAAGAGTAGAAGAACCAAGAATACTTGAGGAGGCATTATTCCAGAACTCTTTAACACTTGGTGAAGATTAAGAGGATGTGGGTCTAGGAGGCTGCAGATGACAAGCAGTTCTATCTAAAAATTGCTACATTAAAGTATTTCATATTCATAATTATTTCATCCAGAAACTCACGACCATCATACTGCTCTCTCTCTCTTCTCTCTCGTCCCCTTCTCTCTCTCGCCATCTCTCTCTCTCTCTCCTCCACCCATCCCTCTCTCTCTCTCTCTCTACTCTCGTCCTCTCATCTCTCTCGTCTCTCTCTCAACGTCATCTCTCTCGTCTTCTCTCTCCGCACACATACAACACCTTTTGCCCCCTCCATGTGTTTTACGCTCTCCTGCTGTAGAAACAGTATAGTCGCCACCTGCACTAATGTCGCCAGGCCCCATATAATTACGATTATAGCATCACTACTGATGTGTCGTCCCTGAAGATATACACAGTATTTAATAATTTATCATGACTGTATATCTACCCTTTTCAGGTTGTTTTAAAATACTTTGTATCTGCAGTAGTATATTGGTTCAAATTTCCCTACTCTACTCGTTTATTTTTCGCGCGGCGACGACGGGGGGGGAGGACACTCAGACATAAACACTACTTGGCGACTTTATTGTAGGTCGCCACTCTGGTGATATTTTTGTAATTTGTTCCTTATAGCCATAATATGACACAGATGAAGACACAAAATGACACAAACTCTGCAGATAGCCACTTTTAACTTTCCTGAACTCATGGATGTATAAATAAAGTATTAACGCCACCAGACGTTTCCTTTTTTTTTTTTTAGTTTTGGGTAAAAATATTCCATTTTCTATTTTAGCGCTCTAGGGATCACTGAGGCTTTAGGCCCACACTATGGTAAACTAGATTTTCTCGTACTTCATCGTATCGGGGTAAAAATTGACCATTTTTAGACCCCCCCGCCGCTCGCACCCCCGTCATCGACGCGCAAGCGCACCCCCTTAAACTCGTATAGGATCTATATAGATATTATATAGATATATAGATCTTTATAGATATGGGTATAGGATGACGCCAGTACAAGTCGGGAGGATTTAAGACATCAGATCACAACCCTGGTTACCAGAGCGGGGCACTTCCGTACCTCTGTCCGTACCTCCGTACCTCCGTACCTACGGACTTCCAAACTGGGTCCGGAAGTCCGGAGGTTACGGAAAGTTTTTAAAAGTTACGGAAGTAACAGGTACGGACCTGCGAAATTTTGGGTCCGTACTTCCGTACCTGATATTTTCTTGATAAAAAAAAAAAAAAAAAAACGAAGACGAAAAAAATGTCCACAGAATAACTTTCACGCGTTTGGCGGGCAATTTGCCACTACTGTCAGCTGATCATTTCCTAAGGCGAGATCCGTTTCATCTGTGGTGGCCCCGGTAAACACCAAACGTGCGCATCAAGCTCAAGATCACAATGTTTTATGTTTACAGTCACATCACCCGGCAACGCGTTTCAAAGTTTCACTGCTATTGCTTACTGTTTAGTGTTTACAACTAAACATGGACAAATACGTGAAAGAAGTGATAGCGACAGATCAGGAGTGTGTCTGGGAATAGTAGCTGTAGTAGTGTAATGGAATGCCTGGCTGGACCTTTTCATGAGGTACAACACCCCTCTCCCCAGCTCTGCTGCCGTGGAAAGACTGGTTTCAGCTCCCGCGGGAGATCTTCGGCCGAAGAGGTCCGCCTCAGCAACATAACTTTGAGCACTGTGTTTGTGAGGGCCATGCACCTCCTAGTGACTACAAGGTTGTGCATGCAGTACAAGGAGGAGAGGAAGTGAGTAGGATTAACACTCTCAGAATAAACTTGTTGATTCTAAACTATTAGTCATTTCAACTCATTTGTGAACTGTGAAGACTGGAGACAAATTTTATTTTAATTGATTGTAAATGATTATTTATGTAAATATATATTCTAATATATTTATGAAGCTCTGATGTATTATAGCTTGTATTTTGTTTATATTTTGAGGTAACTGACTATATTTTTTCAGGCGCGTTTTAGATAGTTATAGGGTCAGCGTACGAGTACGATGTACGGAGGTACGGGTCTGATAGAATCAAGTAAAATATAGGTACGTAAGATACAGGTAACGGACGACCCGCGTCCCGAAGTACGGAAGTACAGGTACGGACTACCCCAAATCCAGGAACGTGCCCAGCTCTGCTGGTTACAATAAGTGGGGTGGCGCCCCATGACACCCGCACCTGCGAGTGCATAATAGCCTCATTGGAGGAGGGGACCAGCGGCCTAAATGCTCTCAAATAGATGTACAGGATGTAAAATAATCATGAACAAAAAGATAAAAAAATTGAAGACCTACCAATGACTTTTTGGGGAAAAGGCCGATTACTCAAAACAAAGTTTTTTTAATAAAAAAAAAATACACTCTAAGAAAACTAATGAACCTATTTCAAAATGTTTAGTTGCAACCAAAACAACAATGATAGGACTAAAATCTCACGAGGCTAAATACTTCTAAGTAAAAAAATAACTATTACTCTACCAAAAACAAAGAAAAAAACAAAAATTTCACCAAAAAGATTAGTCTCTCTCTCTCTCTCTCTCTTCTCTCTCAGTCTCTCTCACTCTCCTCTCTCTCTCTCTCTCTCCCTATCTCTCGTCTCTCTCTCTCTCTCTCTCTCTCTCTTCTCTTTCTCTCTCTCTCTCTCTCTCTCTCTTTTTCTATTCTCTCACTCTATATCTCTCTCATCTCTTCATCTCTCTCTCTATCTTACTATATATATATATATAATATATATATATATATATATATATTATGAAACTATCTAAAAAAACTATCTCGAGAATTTAGTTAAGAGATAATTTACTAGACAAATACAAATTATAATATATATATAATATATAAAATTATATATATATCTATATATATATATATATTAATTATAATATATATATTAATATGTATATATATAATACAGATAAGAAATAAAGTAGTGTCGTCTCAAAAATGTCTCAAAAAAAAATGGCGTATTTTTAAAGAAAAAAATTATTATGCGAAAAACGTCTGCTGCTTCCTAACCTTTTCACGAATCATATTACCTACACATGTAAACCTTTATCACAGATATTATATACCTACACTATTGTCTCCCAACCTTTATCACGATACCCGTTTATTACCTACACTATTGTCTACAAATTCAGCTCAAAAATACGAAAATTTTGACCAAAAGTGGAAACCCCCCCCCCTAAAGCCGGCCACACACCCACCGGCGGGGGCCTTCCGGCCGACAAAAAGTGGCGGGGCATCGTTCGCCGGACGAGACCCACACACACACCGGCCGCCTCATGAAAATATACAGTACACTTCGTACCACCGTGGTGACAACATGAATCCGCTGTCCGAAAATGACTTGTTGGTGATGGGTGCATGTGCAGCCCTATATAATACCTAATATAATACGTCATACTATATATAATACTCATATATAAAAACCTATATTATCATAAATACAATTATATACTGGTACAATTAGTCATTATCTGGCCGAGCGAGGGGCGGGCCGCGCCGGAAGGCACCCACACACACGCAGGGGGCAGGCCGCGCCGGACGGAATTTTCAAGCGCCGACTGATTTTCATCCGGCCGCTGCGACAGCCCCGCCGGATGAAAACACCCCCACACACACACCGGCCGCCTCTAGCCACGCTCCTTTTTGTCGGCCGGACAGGCCGCGCCGGTGTGTGGGGCCGGCTTAAGGCTACGTACGTCTGTACATCGAAAAATACGTTGTCCTGGCGACTTTAGTGTTATCTACGGTAGACTACCAGTATATACTATATATAATATATATATATATGAGGGAAAAGAGAGAGAGAGAGAGAGAGAGGGGAGAGAGAAAAGAGAGAGAGAGAGATGAAAAGAGAGAGAGAGAGAGAGAGAGAGAGAGAGAGAGAGAGAGAGAGAGAGAGAGAGAGGAGAAATGCTAATAATTTAGCTTAATTTATACTGCTTTTATATAATCAAGATCAGCGTATCATGAAAAGTTATTACTAAGATTTTTTCAATATTGGTCTAGTGTATCTGTCACCATGATAAGTGAATTTCTTTTCGTAGAGGGATTGCAGCACTTAAATCAAAAGACAGGTCACATTAACGTTGAGT